>CM053785.1:256146826-256374326 GCA_028749045.1 Cupressus sempervirens | reverse complement strand
AGGGCTTGATTCGAGAGAGCCTGAGTCCATGTGCAGTACCTGCAGTACTCGCACCAAAAAAGGATGGAGAGTGGAGGATGTGTACAGATTCTCGAGCTATAAATAGGATAACCATCAAGTACCAATTTTCTTTGCCAAGGATGGATGATCTTATGGACTGCTTGAGTGGAGCTCAGTACTTCACAAAGATAGATCTGAAGAGTGGCTATCATCAGATATGGATTCGAGAAGGAGATGAGTGGAAAACAGCCTTCAAGACCAAGGAGGGTCTTTATGAGTGGTTAGTCATGCCCTTTGGATTGACGAACGCCCTAAGCACCTTCATGCGGCTCATGAATGAGGTACTTAAGAAGTTCTTGGGAAAAATTTTTATTGTCTATTTGGATGATATTTTAATTTTCAGCAAGACTTTGGAAGAACATTTACTGCATATTTGTAGTGTCTTTGAAAGGCTAAGGGAAGAGAAACTGTTAATTAATCTAAAGAAGTGTGTCTTTGCAAAAAGGGAGTTAGTCTATTTGGGATTTGTTATATCACCTAAAGGTCTCAAAATGGATCCAGAGAAGGTAAAAGCCATCTTGGAATGGCCTACTCCAAGGTCTGCTACTGAGGTAAGATCATTTCATGGTCTGGTTAGTTTTTACAGGAAGTTTATTAAGAATTTCAGTGGCATATGTGCACCTCTAACTGATACAATAAGAGGGGATAGAAAAGAGTTCAAATGGACTGCAGCAGCTGCGAGAAGTTTTGAATTGCTAAAGAAGAAGGTGACTGAACAGCCTGTGTTGGCACTTCCAGATTTTAGAAAAGTATTCCAGGTGGATTGTGATGCTAGTGGTAGCGCTATTGGGGCTGTATTAAGCCAAGAAGGTAAGCCTATTGCATATTTTAGTGAAAAATTGAATGATGCAAAGAAGAAGTATTCTGTTTATGATCAAGAGTTCTATGCGATAGTTCAGGCCTTAAAGAAATGGAGGCATTATTTATTGCTAAAGGAATTTGTTTTGTATACTGATCATCAGGCATTACAGTACCTAAACAGCCAAGGTAAATTGAATCAGAGGCATATGAAGTGGGTAGAATTCTTGCAGAGTTATACATTTGTGTTGAAGCATAGAAGTGGAAAATCTAACAGGGTTGCAGATGCATTAAGTAGGAGACAGTTGTTGCTTACAACAATGCAGGTTGAAGTAGTTGAGTTTGATGAACTCAAGAATTTGTACCCCGAGGATCCTGATTTTGCTGAAGCATGGAAATCTTGTAAAGAACCTGTTGTTGTAGATAGAACCAAGTGGTTAGACTATTTGATTCAGGATGGCATGTTGTTCAAAGGTAGTCAATTGTGCATTCCAAGGAGTTCCATGAGGGAAAATCTGATTAAGGAGAAACACAGTGGGGGGATGGCAGGACATTTTGGTCAGGATAAGACCATTGCCATTCTTAGAGAACATTATTTTTGGCCTCAAATTACACAGGATGTGAAGAAGTTTGTACAGAGTTGCCAGGTTTGTCAAGTGGCCAAGGGGTTTAGTCAAAATACTGGCCTATATCAGCCATTGCCTGTTCCATCAAGGCCATGGGAGGACATAAGTATGGATTTTGTTCTTGGATTACCAAGGACCCAAAGGGGTAATGACTCAGTATTCGTGGTGGTTGATAGGTTCTCCAAAATGGCACATTTCATTCCATGCCACAAAACTCATGATGCTGTCCATATTGCAGACTTGTTTTTCAAAGAGGTGGTAAGACTACATGGTCTTCCAAGGAGTATAATTTCTGATCGAGATACTAAATTTGTGGGATATTTCTGGAGGACATTGTGGAAGAAGTTGAGAACAGACTTGAAATTCAGTTCCACGCATCACCCACAGACTGATGGCCAAACAGAAGTGGTAAATAGAAGTTTGGGCAATTTGTTGAGATGTTTAGTTGGAGATAAGCCCAAGGGATGGGATTTGATTCTACCACAGGCAGAGTTTGCTTATAATAACTCTGTAAATAGGAGTACTGGAAAATCACCATTTCAAATTGTATATGGGAATAGCCCAAGGACTGCACCAGAATTGAGGAAGATAGAACAAGGGGAAAGAACAAGTGCTGAAGCTGAGGATTTTGCTGAACACATCAAGCGTCTACATGAGGAGGTCCAAGCACACATTATCAATATGAATCAAGAGTATAAAGCTAGGGCTGATGCAAGGAGAAGACATAAGGAATTCCAAGTAGGGGATCTTGTCATGGTGCACTTACGAAAAGAAAGATTTCCAGTTGGTACTTACAACAAGCTGAAAATGAAGAAATTTGGCCCCTGCAAAATTTTGAAGAAACATAACTTAGGAAATGCATATGAGGTGGAGCTGCCAGATGGTATTCACATTTCTCCCATTTTCAACATTGCAGATTTAACAGAGTATCATGATGATGGTGCAGATGAGGAGCTGGTTTTAGAGCCATGCCCAATTCCTGCTTCTAAGAAGGAGGAGATAGAAGACATTCTAGATCATCGTGTGGGTAGGAGTACCAGAAACAGGCAGTATGAAGAGTATTTGGTCAAATGGAAAGGACGATCGATTGAAGACTCAACTTGGATTTCAGTAGCTGAGGTTTCCCATTTGGGATTTCCTCTACCATCCGTAAAGTGACAGGGTCACTTTTCAATCTACCCTGGGTGTCTGATGCAGGAGCATCCAGAGGTATAAGGGCAATCCTGTGTCACCCAAAAAAATGTACTTAGACTTAGTTTCTATTTTATGTCTTTACATTTTTGGATACCCATTTGGCTCAAATAAAGGTTCCAACTCTCATAGTTCAACTATCAGTGCATTTGAAAATCCCAAAAAAATAGGAGCATGCAATTTGACCATCATTTTGGTGACCTAGAAGGTGTGACTTGGCCAGATGAATGTAATCGAGATTTAGAGCATTCCAAAAAAAGAATCAGGTCAAAAGGCCCCACGGTTTGAAAGTTATTGCATTTTTTTGGGTTTTGGAGACCCCCTAAGAATGCTTCAAAGTCAGGTTTGGGGCATTAAATGACCTCAAAAAGGGTCGAAAAATGGGGGACAACCGAAGCTTGTCCATAGGGCTATAGATCGCTTTGAGAGCTTTCCGAAAATGTAAACGGTTCGTCAATCGGAGTTACGGTTCAAAAGTTATGCCTCCCAGAAGTTCGGCTACCGTTTCTGGATTCTTCTAGAATTGCACCGACTTCTAACGCAGCTTCCGAAACCTTCCATTTTGTCGGTGGATGCCTACTAGCACTTTCTAGAATGTACTCCTATTCCTTAACCCTCCGGGGTCTATTTAAGGAGATTTCTGGCATTGTAAAAGGCAGTTCGGATTGGAGCTTGAGAGGAGGTGCTAAAAGGAGAAATATTCTCCAGATTTATGCTATTGTAAGCCTGCAGGGCATGTTTTGAGTTTATTTTCTCTGCACTGTTTGTACCAGCTTATTTTCTCAGTTAATATAATTTCCCCTTTCTATTGTGTCTATTCTGGTTGTTGGGTTGTCTCCCCATCAGTTATAATTATATTATATTATAAATAATTATATTATATGTTCTATTATATAATAAATAATTATAATATAAAAATAATAATAATTTTATAATAATAATAAATCTTAAATGATTATATAATATAAGTAATTTTATATTATAATTTATAAAAAAATACATTATTAAAATATAAAATATAAATCAATGCATTTACATTAAAAAATAAAAATATTAACATTAATGAATCACATTGAAAATGAAATATTTAGCTCTTATATCTGACCAATATAAGAGCTAAATGAAATTTATCAAATCCGGCTAATATAAGAGCTAATTTGCTAAATGAAATTAATGAATTCATCCAATCATAACTTAGAAAAATATTTTATAAAAATTTTTAAGTTAAAACTGTTGCATCTATGTTGTGTAATATATTAGTTTGATAAAAGAAATTACAATGATTAATTCTTACTCATAAAAACATGAAACAAATTTAATCACTTGTTAAAGTCTAAAATCTAAAATGTATCACAATAGTACTTAGCCCTAAGCCTACCAACAAATACTAATAATAATTATAATGATAATAGTTTAATTCAAATAAAATAATTAAATTTTAAAAATATAATTACAAATGCTATATTTTTATTCATATTTATTATTTAGTTTCAAAATTAAAATGTAATATAGTTTAATTATCTATAAATTATTAACATATATTGATAATTGTGATAATTGTTTATAAACATAATTATTAATAATATTAATTGAGTCCTGACACTTAATTGAGATTTGTAATGACTGGACACGTGTCATGATTCCAAATGAATCTAGGCACATAGGAAAATATTCTCCAAATCGGCTCGAAATTCATCTCGGACTATTGATCTTTCTTTTAGTCAATGGTTGAGATTTTGGGTAGAATCTTTGAGTACACGTGTCTTGATTTTGGGTAGAAAATTATAAATATAATTTAACTTCAATCATTTAAAATTTGGCCTGAAATAGAGCCACGGTCATGAAAAGAATTTAAATAGCATATTGATTAATTTAGAGAAAAATATTGAAATAAATATTGTTAAAAAAATTGTTATTAATTATTATTATTATATTTTAAGTTTACCATGTCAAAATTGTGATTTTAATTTAATTATTTACATAAAATATTATTTATATATAATATAACTTATAATAATTATTATAATAGTTACAATATAATATAAATAAAAGATTTTCTTTTCTATCATAAAGTTTAAACTTTTTATTGTAAAGATGATATGAAAAATTCAATAAAGATATATTAAATCTTATAAAATAAACTAGTGTAAGATATGAAATAATAATAACAATAGTTTAATTTAAATAAAATAATTTAAATTTAAAAATATAATTACAAATGCTATATTTTTATTCATATTTATTATTTATTTTCAAAATTAAAATGTAATATAGTTTAGTTATCTATAAATTATTTACATATATTGAAAATTGTGATAATTGTTTATAAACTATTCTTCATGAATCATCATTTAAAATATTTCATAATGAAAATAAGTTAGCTGACAAGATAGGTATGAAAGGAAAAATTGGTACATAAATTATCAAAATTATGTTTAACTTTGTTAATGTTATAATCTTTAGTTTTCTTTGCAATCTACTCTTATCGCTTCATTTGTTTTAACCAATCAAATTAAAGAAAAATAGTTTTAGAAATTATAAAACTTTAATTGAATAATTTTTTACTATAAATTGTTAATCAAATATATTATATGAAATCATAAAGGGATTATTGAAAACCTTTTTTTTTGTTTCTAAGTTCTAACTTTATAACTATTAACAGTTAATTATTTTAAACAAAGTTACAGACTAACATTTCAATAGTGCATTGAGAATCAAAATGTCAAAAATAAAGTCATAGACAAACAAGAAGTTGGAACAATGATTTGAGAAGCCAAAAATTATTATTTTCATTGATAATATTTTAAAATGTACATTGTAGTTTGTACAAAGCATAGATATTCAAAATAGCTAATTAAATCAACCTAGTTTTACTATTTTATAACTTACATTAAAGGGCAAGGTCCAATCCAAAGAAAACACAGATATCTTAAACACATTTTTTTGCCCTAGGGCAACATTGCAATGGTTAAGGAAACATGACTAAGGATTCAGGAAACAAGGAACCAGGGAACCAGGGATGCTAGAAGCATTAGTGGGCTGAGCGGCTAAGGGCAAGTCCCTCCATGAGGAATCTATTGGAGAAGATGATGTCGCTAAACTTGTCTAGCCATGTGAAGTCAGTCTGGATGACATTGTCCAAAAACAACCACTTCTGTAGAGAATCCCTTCTGAGCTATGCCCATTTTTGATGGCAAGTCAATTGTCATTCATTAATGCCGAGCAAGAAATGATGCTTATGTATAATGCACCCTATGCCTTCCTCCTAGCACTTGTTTGCTATGACTGCAAAAGGTATGCCAATGCCTGGCCTTAGTACCTACTTAGCAAATACAAGAACTTTAGCATCATCTTCTAAAAATGTTAAAAACATTACATAGAAGCATTAGAATGTCTATTTGATTGCCTCCAAGGTCAATAAGAGATGCAAGAAAGTGAGAGGTAATATCTGTGGACATACGGTACCTCTTACCATTTCTTAAGAATTCATGGCTAAGGACCATGAATATAGCATGGCAGATAAAAGGACTTTGGGCATCGGGCTTGCAAACCATGGCAAGGACATCATCAGGAATCCTACCCAAAAAGGGCTTTTGCAGAGCCATTGTAGTGCATTTCAGGCAAATTGGCATATCCATGACTAAGATTCAAGAAACTTTGCAAATTGAATTCAAATTGAAGAATTTGAGAAATGATAATGAAAGAGGAATTGAAGAGGCTATTTAATGGCAGTTGCATTAAATTTTTTGGTGTTTGCAATCTTTCGTATCTTTTTTTTTGTATTCCTATTAATTTTCAAGTGTGCGAAATGTTGAAATGTACTAGCATTAATGTTGAACAGTTGAAAGTGCCTAACATTGAGTAAATTCTAGTCAAAGATTCCTATGTAAAATTTTCCATGTGTCTCCATTCTATAAAAATTCATGCAACTCTAGGTCTTTTCAAGAAAGTGGCCCCAAAATGCATCTTTGTCTTTGATCTCTAATTAATCAACGATCAATAAAACTATTGTATTTACTATTAACAATATGAAAGTGATGGTAGCTAACCTTGTAATAGTGACATTGACATTATGACATTATGACATTATTAATAATAGACCTAAGATAGTACACAAGTTGAAACTTGAAGTGACTACTCAATAGCCAGTATAGTCACTAGCCAATACATGTGTAAATTTGCTTTCAGATTAAACAATTTTTCAGTTTAGCACTAAAATATTAGCCAAGACCATTTTATTCATTTTCCTACAAAACAAGTAATTTCTGACATTATTAATTCATTTTTGGTAAGGGAAAAAATAGCCATCATTTATTTATATGTCAACAAGAAAAAACATTAATTTGCCACATTTAAGATGATTTTTGCTAGGGCAAGAAAAAAATCACCAACATATAATATTTCATTTCCTTATATGTAACAAAAAATCACCCTCAACATTAAAATTTTCCTACCCACAAAATGTTGGATTTGCCAGCATTTTAGGCTTTTTTTCGAGAGGGGTTTCTTAAAGTTATCACTGATATTCAACTTACAAGAATTTCAAGGTATATCAAATGGATGTCAAATATGTATTTTTGAATGGTACACTTGAGATAGAAGTGTACATTGAATAACCTAAAGTATTTATAGATCTAGACAAGAAGAATATGATATGTAAACTAAACAAAACTCTTTATGAATTGAAACAAGCCCCAAGAGCACAATATGAAAGACTACATAATTATTTGGTAAAGATTGGTTTTGAAAGGACAAATGATAAAAATAATCTATATTTGAAGAATGGTAAGAACAATAAGGTATTGTTGTCTTAAATATTTTTTGATGACATTATATTTGGAGGAAGAGAAGCATTGTGCAAATCATTTGTTGCTGAAATGAAGAAGGAATTCGAGATGTCTATGTTTGGAGAAATTAAATTATTTGTTGGATTACAAGTATTTCAAATAAAGTTTGGTATTTTCATTACTCAATCCAAATACATCAAGGAGATACTATAGACTTTTGATATGGAAGATTCAAGACTAGTGAGCATTCCTATGTCTATAGGACATATGCTATCTAAGAATGATGAATCTACTGATGTGAACCATACATTATACAGATCCATGATTGGAAAATTGCAATATGTTGTTCATAGTAGACTTGATATTGCATTTCGTAGTTGGGATATTTCATATATTTATCAAAGAATTGTAAGGACAATCACATGATGGAGTTGGAAATGATAATAAGATATCTGAAAGGTATAGAAGACTATGGATTGTATTACAAGAGAAGTGATAGATTTGAACTGAAGGTATTCATGAACTGTGATTAGGCATGAAGTATTGATGATAGAAAAAGCACTAGTGGAGGTGTATTCTTTATAGGAAAGAGATTGGTTTTATGGACAAGCAAGAAACAAAATTGTATTTTCTGATCAACAACTAAAGCCAAGTATGTGGCATCTGTAGTGAACTGTTAAAACATTATGTGGATAAAGCACCTACTGAAAGGAATGAAAGAAGAAATTATAGATCCATTAGTTATCTATTTTGATGACACAACTACTATTAACATTTCAAAGAATATAGTGATGCACACTAAAACAAAGTGCATTATATCAAGTATCACTATATGAGGGAACTAGTTCAAGACAAAGAAGTGAAGTTAGAATATGTGCACACCAAAGAACAAATTGCTAACATATTCACTAAAGTCTTACCTAAAGATGCTCATGAATATCTTAGAGGTAAATTAGGGGTGATTCCCTTAAGAAAAGAAACTTAAGGAGAAAAGGTACATTTCATCAAATAAGCTAACTAGAATATCTTACACATTGATGCAAAATAGATCTACTTTGGGAAATACCTAAGGTAGACAGTCAAGTACATCATAAAATATCAGTCATAGATAGATGACAAAAATCAATCAGACACAAATATCTATATAGTTCAAATGTATGAAGTGATTGAAGTTAAAGAAAGATATGTGTCTTTGGCATTGTTGTCAAAGAGGGAGAGATATATAAAAGTGAGAGAAATATAAAGAGAACGAGAGGGAGAGATATACAAAAGAGAGACATCTATTACCTCAGAGGGAGAAAATTAGTAAAGAGAATCATAATCAAACTAAGGATATTGATCACTCATGATAGTGAAATCTTTTGGATTGTATGGTAACAAAGTTAGATACATTATGGGTGAAATATTGAGATGTTTCCATCAATGCCAAAGAGGGAGATTGTTGGAAACTTACAATTGGAACAATTTTTGTTTTGTCATTACTACCAAATCTATTGATAAGACATATTGCTATCTAATCTAAATGTCATATCTATTTGATTGATGAAGAGGATTTGAGAAATTGCTCATAGCAATAGCACCTAGAGAAAAGGTTGAGTTATGGAAAGGAAGTTACAATGGACATTTGATTAGTTAGACTTGATACAAAAAAGTGTTTGTTTCTATCAAGAAATTAAAGCTAAGCCGAGCAATAGAGTAAAAGGTTAAGGAATATTGAGTGATGCTAGTTTCAAGTGAGCCACAATAAGAATCAAGAAAACTAGTGTTGATTGAGCATGAGTATTGACCGAGCAAGATACTTGATGTCAAGATAGAATTTTTATAGTGACAGAGTGATTAAGTGATGACTAAGTGTCAGAAATTAGTGATTACCAAGTAATAGTGTTTAGAATGAATTTGAGGAAATCATGAAGTCTAGCTGACTCAGTTGATTTAATGGGAGATTTAAACCATTTTAAAGATAAGATTGGTGAGATGGATCATTAAATTCAAGGTGAGGATTAGGTATGATACCTATGATCTAATTTCATGGATGAGAAGATTCTAGAAAAGTAGGAAGATGAACAAATACAATGAACCTAATGAATCAAATCATAAACCCTAAGATCTACAGTGATCATGGAAAAAGGAAAAGCAAGAATTACCTATTTAAAGAGGTTTAGAGATGAACTTAGATAGAGGTGCATAGAGAAAGGTGGATTAAAGATGCACAAGGGTGAACACAAGTGTGTAAGAGTGAAAGAGAAGCACAAAGAGATTGCTTGCACAAATGCTACTAATATTGATAAGTGAATATGAGCATATGGCCTAAGTTTTTTTGAAAGGAGAAGATTGATTATGAAGTACAAGGAGATTTCTTGCATAGATGTTATTGATATTGATAAGTGAATCAAGAACAAAGATGACAATGGGGAGCTTATTATTGAATCAACACATAAACCGAACAATGATCTAAACTCACAAAGTGAGTTGTAATCATATAGATCAAAACCCTAATTTTTTTCATCCTAATCATTGTGAATAGTTTGTATTGAAATCCTTTTAATAGAGGTTGACCTAATATACATTTAAAAGACTTAACAGTCTATGTAAATTCTTTAACAAGGTGATATTCTAAATGGAATGATCAAAGTCCTCTAACAAGGTCACTCCTAACATGGTGATTAAATCCCCTAACCATGTCACATTTAATAGTGTATATTATGAACCTTTATCAGGGTTGGCTCCTAATAGAGCTCAGTTTGAAAGAGTGAAAAAATGGTGACATGTGGCTGGTATTTTTTTTTTCTTTCCAAAATTGGGTTTCAATGTAAAAATCCTAGGGTCAGATTTGTGTTGAATTGTATATATGTTTTACATTTGATAAAGTTTATATTCAAAAAAGTATGATATGTTTGGGATAGTAATTTTATTAGTACAGTAGAGACCAAGCAACAACAGGATAAGAAGAATGGTAACTATTTTATATTTTATTGTTCAAATGGTACTTATGGACCTTGTGTAATTAATTCACACCACCCTCCCCACCCTCTTAGTTATTCTAAAAATTTCTAATAGAAACCTCCTAGTCTCCCTTCTTCCCCATTCTGCCTCCTAGGTGACCCCTTTTTTTCTCCCTCATTATTTTTTCATCTCGATTGCAATTTTAACCCATTTTAAAGCCATTTTGCATCTTCTTTTTTGGCCTAGCCTTTCTTCCCTTTTGAGATGTTTTCAAGTCTTATTTACTCTCCTCATTTCTTTCTTGAGGGGGCATCGCCCACTCCAATCTCTTATCTCTCTCTCAGGTAGGGAAAAGCTATTGCTTCAAAAATTATTTGCATTGTCTATGTATTTTAAATATCTTCAAAATAATGTTGTCCCAGCACTATGTCAAAAAGTGGGAAAATCTAGACACCTCAATCTAATTACATAATTGAGTAATCTTATTTCATTATATCTAATTAAGCATTTAATATCTAATTAATGCACGTCATCCCCTAGTTAATTATTCTAATTAATTAACTATAGTCCAATTAATAAACCAAATGATAACCAATAGTCTTATTAGTAATTAAATCCCTCTTCCTCTACTAAATTAAATAATTTCACAATACCTATTTTATTTGATTTCCAAATTCTCCTTTTGATTAAATAATACCATTTAATCAATCGTCAGCCCTAACTTGGCCATTAACTCAATCCTGCTTCCTTGGTTGAGACTCAACCAAACTCATTCACACATAGTAAATATATTTGATTAACCTAGTTGATTGAGTGATCCACTTTCATTTCTATAACATCCTCACTTAACTCCTAACAAGTTTCTAATCCAAACCTAAAATCACCCTAATCATTTGTACAACCTTAAGCATGAGGATTAAGAAATCCTAACTTCATCCTAAGTCAATTCTACTCACATCCTCCCACTCCTGAATCCAAGAACATTAATGTCAACCTTAAATTCTCTAACAAACTCAAATTCCCTCTTACACCTTTGTCCCCTTCACATCCCCCAACATGATCACATTCCCTCCAAAAACCTAACTCTCTTACATATGTTCTCATTGTGACACCGTCACAAGGCTATGCATTTGAGAAAGCACAATCATAAGTTTGCATTTCCTTACACCTTGGCCACTCACAGTCTTCTAAGTTTTCATCTTAACTGTCCATTTCTACCTCTCCTTGAATATGAATTTGACCCTCTTCCCTTAATAATTCATCCACCATTTTATGTTAATATTATCATGCTAATTTAAGATCTCAACAGTATCAAATTATCATTATTATGCCAAAATCATTCTACATCTAATCTCCTTATTCCTTTATCAAATATCTTGAAACCATCCTTTGAAGCTTTGAGCATGAAACTTTGAGTACACATACCACCTATTGAAATCCAAGCTACACTTGGAGATTTTGGAAGTCTTGTCAAGGTTTTCATTATCTTTGTTTCATTTTGTGTTATCTAATCCAAGTGTTACAATGTGATAGTTTGTTGAGTGCTTAACTTGTTCTATATTCTTAACACACTTGTATTTACTTTCATACATTTGTAGGAATAAGTTATGGCATAAAATGGAAGAGTTGGAGTCTCACAAGAGTATAGTATTATTTTTTATAAGTTGTATTAATGAGTTAGCTCCAAAATCATAACTAAGGAGGGAATGTCTAAATTCTTTAGGAGTGAAGCTGGTGTCAAACAAGGACACCCTTTATCCCCTACTCTGTTTGGTATTTATCTCGATAAATTGGAAGAGTGACTAAACAAGGTTAATAGAGAAGGGATACATTTCATAGGTTATGTAGTTAGACTACTATTGTATATTGATGACCTTATTTTCATTGCTAAATTTTCTTAAGGTTTAAGATAGCATTTGTAAAATTTGAGCTCTTTTTCTAGGAGGTAGAGATGCAAATTAATACCTCTAGGACTAAAGTTGTGATCTTTTCTTTGAAAAAGAAAAAGCAACAAAAAACTTTTATATTTAAGGGAAACTCATTAGAAATCATGGATGACTGCAATTATCTAGGAATTTATTTATACTATAGAGTATGGTTGGTGACATGCATAGCGAAAGGAATCTAGGGGGAAGGAAATCCTCTTACCTTCTTTAGAATAGATGCAAGAAAGTTGAGTTGTGGAATTGGAAGATTGGAAAGACTCTATTTGGTCTCTTGGTGGTTTTGGCTATACATTATAGATGTGAGGTTGGGAGGAGCAACATGTCAAATCACAAATGACAACATGTAAAAGAATCCAAAAATATCTTATCACTAGTAACCTCAAGGTCAAGTCAATAGTTCCTTATGAGATCCTTGTGGTAGAGGCTAGTATATTTCAAGTTGAAGCCTCAATGATTATTCTCTTTCTAAGATTCTTAAAAATAAGAAGAAAATATTGATAAGCATCATGTTGGCTTAAGATGTGGTAGAAGAGGAGGTAGAACATAGAAAAAAATGTGAAAGAAACAAAATAGCAAGTGGTTGAACAAATGGGACATAAATTTCCATCAGTGCACAAACACTAATACATAGATTAAAAAGTAGATGTTAGAGAAATTTAAGATTGTCATGTGGAAAAAATCTTATTATGTTTCATGAGCCATGATCAATTTATTTATGAATATATTATTTTTCTAATGTGTATGTATAATTGTTGCAAATGTCATTTTAAATAGGTTTCATCAATATTAATCAATGTATAAATAATATAATTGTTAGAAATAATGATATAATTTACTATTAGACCAACTAAATAAATCAAGAAATAGTCTGTGTATTTAAGTAATGATAATTAACTCGGTAGGCTTTGTGTGGCATCTTTACTCCCAAAAATAACTTTTTCCTCCTCGATAGTTATTACCCCTCTTCTTGGATATTTTTCTTTTGTGACAATGATTATTAGCAACTTACCTTATTTTATTGCTTAAAATTCTCAGTATTTTTTTGGAATTAGTTAGGAACTTCCTTGATTTACCATATTGCATGTCTTTATTTGAGTTTAATTTTCATTTTGACAATGAAGAATTGTAGGGTAGTGGAAGATTAATCCTACATAAATCACAAAAGACTATCCAAACTTCAATTCATCATATTGGTCTTTAATACATTGGTTGTGAATGAGGGTTATGAAAATAATTTACCAAATCATTCTTATATATTGTGAGAATCTCTATCAAATGTGTTTATCTTGATCTCGTATATCATGAGAAACTCTATTAAAGGTATTTTTTCCATATCCTTTATATTGTAAAAAGCTCTATCAAAGAAGAGACTCTTTAGAATTCTATATTCCACCCTTATTTTTAACTCTTTATTTTCTTGAAATAAATTTTTTTTAAATCATACCATATATGACACATTAGTTTTTGAACTCTTATGTTATGTCAAGAGTGTTAATAGTAGATTTTGAGTTACATGCAAATTCAAATCTTATATCTTCTACATCAAATTTCTTCTAATTCAATTTTTGTAGCCATATCAGTCACATCCAATCTTGGTAATCGATAAGACTTATTGATTTCCTTTAGAATATGTTAAGATAAGATTATATTTATCATATATAAAAATTATTCTTACCTCCAATGGTTTTTTGTCAAATCCAATGCCACGATGAGTGGGCCATTTTTTCATTGACCCTCTTAAGATCACATCATGAATAGTCATTGATGGGGTTCCCCATTTTGCATGACAAATAGCTCAATTTCCTCCTCAAATACTTAAAAGTTATGTTCATAAAGTTTGAAAAAAATGACAGTTTCAAATAAAAATTGAAATAATTGGTTGATCTTGTTGATCTATTCCTAATTTCTAAGTCATCCTTAAATATTGCTTCCTAGACTCGAGAATTAAATATTAGAAAACTTCACTTGTTTGTGACCTTTCAAATGTAGGTTTTTTTTTTTTTTTTCAAATTCTTCATTTTCCCATAATTTTCTTTGAGCCAACAAACACAGTCTTCTCTACTATACATTTTTCTTAATAAAATGACAAATACAAACTTTATAATAGCACATAATCTTGAAATTATTAAAATAGCATAGAAATGAATAGATATCTAAAAAGAATGAAAACCAAACAATATTCATCAATTGCCTACCTCCACCATTCATTTTTATATATTAGAAGTACTAAACTTTGTCTATGTGAATTATCTTCCATAATAACAATTTTTAAGATGGCAGGTAATTTAAAATTTGATTATTCTATGTTATACCTGCATTTTTTTCCAAGACACTGCAATAATTTTGATAATTTTCATATGAAAGAATAAATAATACCATTGAATTATAAAACTACAATTAACTACCAAAACTTCCACCCGATACTCAACTAAGAGACTTTAGTAATTCTAGCATAACATGGGAATCACTTCGATGTGGGAATCTAAATCTACTAAGAAAGTGAGATAGTAAGGCGGTGGGGGTGTGGAGGGGGGGTGTTAATCAAGATCTCTCAAACTTTTACCACTTCAAACATGAATCTCTTTCAATCTTAATTTGCAACACATCTCAACCTTAAATTTAACCATGCACCATTAAATAAAAACATGTATTATTTGATCTAACATCTAATAACATGAATTACACACATATAACAAGATGTGGTAATGTGGAAACCCTCCAAGGAGAAGGTAAAATTGTGTTGGGGATGGCACCCATAAAATCTTCACTACTGCAGCAATAAAGTATGCATGTTCAAGCTATAATTTTGATCATTTCTGATGATCTACCCTATGAGTGGTATTCTCATTTAAAATCTTACAAGACTCTCAAGTCTACCTTGATTAAAGGATTTATACATCACAATAAAGTGAGCAATCTATTAAGAGATCTACAATAGGCCTGTTAGGACCACTCTATTAAGAGATTCACTTGATACATTGGTTAGAATTTGATCAATACCTTGATCCTCCATTTTTCACTTGAATGCATGTGAGAGATATTTTCTTTCCAATATGAAATCACCTCAATATGAAAAATATGCAATATCTCTTCTTTGCACTACTTAGTTGCCTTAGTTCTTCACCCTCTAATTTACCTTCAATTGCACAATCCTCTCACTAACAACTTCAAAAAAACAAAATTTTGTCTTAAACTCTTCTTTTATAGCCATCAAAAGAAACTTCTAGATCTAGATCAACAATTAGGATTCTTCCTTTTTCCTCTTAGTTATTCTATTTTTTTTATTAGTTGATCACTCAACATAGGGATTAATGATTCACAATTATACACTTAGAAACAAATTTCTAGCTTGAAAAAAATGGTTTACCTATGATCTTGTATCATTACAAACTCAAATTAAAAAAACTATGATACTCAACACATATAGCTCCTAGTGATCAACTATGATGGTTCTTCATGTTGTCCCTTGGCATGAACTTGATTCAACCAAAATTGAATATATCTTATAAATTTCTTGGCAACAATTATGTGCACTCAACAACCATAACTGTCTTGGCACATACTGAACTTAATCACTTCTTTACTTTGTAGCTCAACCTATATGGAGGCAATCACAGTGATGACCAACCAACATTTCCTAGTTAATGACTAAGTATTTTTCACTAATAGACAATTTGTCTTTAGTGTCAAAAATCTTCCCCTTTGGCATTAGTTACAAAAATACTTATCATTAAAAACAATGCATACATAACAAAACTTCAAAACTACAACTCCCCCTTTTGGTGTTCTACATACCTTATCTTGGTCATTATATAAATCACCTTGTTTCTCAATAAACAAAAAAACAAACCCCCGCATGTTATCTCTATACAATATTTGACCATTGTTTTTGTCATGATTGCCTTCTAATATTAAGCTAGGGACCAAGAACTATACATACTTAGTCAAAAATGGTTTATGTCATTGCATGATTATGTCCATTGTATTATCCCAATTATTCTTAAGTGTCTCAAGAACATGGCATTCAATCTCCAACTGTGCAACTAAATTCACCATATTATCTGCGATAGATAAATTCTTATTACTCTGAATCAAATCCTTGGAAATCTACAAATTTCTTTGCATTACCTCCAAATGAGGTGTTAACAAAGCTTGTATCTTTGTGATCTCTTCCCTTCATACTCCTCCTCCATCAATTAAGACTATCTCCCTTGCACAAATTTGAATTTTGAAAAATGTACTAAACTTGAACTTGCATCCAAGGTCAATGTATTGCCACTCTGTTGTAAATAAACATCAATCTTGTCAATTTGGTCTCTTATCTTTTTTGTAGATGGGGAAACTTGGCACAGCTTCATAAATAATGTATTTACATTAAAATTAACTTTTCTAAATCATTTATAAGGTTAGAAATTGCAACCTATTTGACTGCAATTTTTGTTTTTTCAACTTTCTCTATCACCTTATTCTCAAATTTCCTTTCTAACCTCTACATTAATTTTTCCCTTGTATCTATATCAGGGTCATTTAAATTCTCTACATTTTTTATCAGTTGATCAATGATAGGGGCATGTTCATTCAAATCTTCGACATCAATAGTTTCAAGATATATATCTTTGATTTCAAACACTACTTGTTTATGTTGACATTTTCTTCTCATCTCCTCTTTATTAGCCTTTCTTACTAATAAATCACTCAGTATTTTCATCTGATCATAAGTTACACTATTTTTATCCCAATTAGGAATCACAATCTCCTCCTCAAGTGTATCTGGTTTACTTTTTATTCCCTATGGTGAATGATTCACCTTCTTCTTCAATCTTTTTTTCCTTGGAGTCTAGTGTGCTAGAGCTCAACATAGTATGATGTATGTTGATGTTCTTGTACTTGAATCTCTAAACTCAGCTTTTGTGCTTCCAATCTAGTTTCCTTGGCTTGATTGTGCTCCACGTCACTCTTTTCTTCCTCATCTATTATTTCCTTAGCTCCTGTTAGTTGTACAAATTCATTTTTATTTTCATTATCACCATCAATTTGGAGTTCACTAGTGGAACTCAATTGTCCAACCTCCTTTTCTCCCTCAATCAAAGGTCTTGAAGCACTTGGTCTCTCACCAGTAGCTGTGTGGTCTACTTTTTCATTTAAGTTTTTTTCATTCTTCTCACCTTCACTATGTACATTGGTATTTCCCTTTATGGCATCATTTTCCTATTCAAGCACTAGTGTATTTTGCTCTTTGTTGGTAGATAGATTCTATTCCTCAGTGTGACCATCATTTCGTTTGACTTATGCTTAATCTGGACTAACTATAGTAATAGGTATAATATGTGTATATTCTACTTGTTATGTGGACTCTTGTACACCAATCTTGGGATAGTCTTTGACTTGAATAATCACAAGATTAGGGTCCATCATTGTCTCATGACTTAGCATTTGTAATGCCTTGATCTGTACATGACTTACACTTTGTTTCTCTAGCTTAGGTATGACATTTTCCTCACTCAACACATTTCTATCTAGAATCATGTCTAGTTCATCATATATTACCACTAGTTCTATCTACCCTTCACCATATTGTAAATTTTATCAAGAATATTTTATGTTGTAACGCCCCACCAAGGGATCCAAAAGAATTAACCTAGAGTTTCACTAAGTTTGCTAAACATTTTTTTATTTTAAAAGTAAGAATGTATATCATACACATCAAACACATAGCAGTGGAAGCAATAACATGTAATCATCAACAAACATACATCACAAGTTACATTCCTTAAGGATCCCAAGATGTTGAGTCACATTTAAATTTAATTAATTCTAAGTCTAACAACTACCACATCCACATGAAAGAATAATAAGAAAGTCCAATGTCCATAATATACATTTGTTCCGAATGCCTCTTGGCAATTTAATTCGGAATGGTCAATCATCCACTGTACATGTCACAGGGTATGAAAGGCTTAAAAGAATATACATATGTAAAGATAAAGATACATCATCCTCAAATCCATGATACAAAGTACAGTAAAATAAATAAAACTAATAACATACCTGATACATCCATACATCCATAATGATAAAACATCTATCATAAAATCTAACCATCCATCATAATAATCCAAGAACATAGTGAAGGTAAATGCCAACCAAGAAAGCTCCAGCCACGGTGACCACGGACGAATCTCAATGGTAAGAGTAAAAAGCACTATCACCCGACCACGTGGAACCTAAATGGTCCACTCTCACCGCGCTGAGGAGATAGTCTCAAGTCCCAAACAAGGTATCAAAACAAAAAACACAAGTACTCTCTAAGTCTGGGAAATCCTAAAAGTACACTAATGCAAAGGTTCCAACATAGATAGACATCTAGACCCAGAGGCACCACAAAGACACATAGGAAACCTACTATGCAAGCGGGAAAGTGTCATCGCAAAAGTCACATAGAAGTTACCCGAGCAATCCCTTAGGAATCTCGGGTCCCTAGTGATCCCTGCGGCCACTAGTATCCTCTCGTACTGACGAGGCATACTGCGGAATGCAAGGTCATAACCAAGCGTTCTCTCTACCCCATCCTAGCCTATACTAGTACTCAAGGCATGGGAGAGAACATACAATTATCTTATTAGGTTCATTTGAGTCAGTATTTAGGTGAGATGTTTTCACTTGTTAAAACAACTTACAATGGGTTACTCCAGGCAGCCTCTTAGGGCCCCGATCCCCATTGCAAGCCACTTCCCGACACTACACATAGATAACCTACCCTAGGCTCATGAAATCATGAATTAAAGAATCATAATAAAATCACCTCATTCCTATACAAGCGACTGAAAAACATCATAAAAGATAAGCCACAAAATTTACATCAGTTCTTCATGAGCAATAGGTAAGCATCAAATAATAATCATATGATCATAACAGTTCTCTATCAGCAACTGAAGGCATCAATGATAAATCACAATACTGATCAAAGACTCCAAAATGGTCAAGTCAACACATGACATCATCAAGAACATAACAAACAGTTCAGTCCTCTCAAGCGATTGAAAGCAATCCAAGTGTAACTGATCAAGACTCAAAAATGGTTATCAAATATAACTGATCGATGACTCAAAAATGGTTATCCAATATAACTGATCGATGACTCAAAAATGGTTAAGTTAGGTATCTTATATACATACACTTCAGCTTCACACCAAGAAACTGGAAAGCAATTACAAATAGTAGTCACAAACATGTCATAGAGCACTCCATCACATTACCATGGTCGGGTTAAGAAAGATCGAGACCAAATCATCATAACATCACATTCACAACCCCAAGCCTCTGGTAACAACCTAAACTGGTCAAACTAAATCAACCCCCAACACCTCAAAGCATAGATAGAACATAGAAAACATCCTAGTGTCATAGTTGGGTTTAATCTAGAAAACACATTGTTTGAGTTAAAAGTAAAGTCCAGTTTTCCAGTTTAATCTTTATTTCAAGACACTAAGTTTCATAGATTACCCTATGAGTTAAACTCATACTCGATCTTAGAAAATCATGACTAAAAGAGCAATAATAATCATTTATTAATTATTAAAAATAATAATAATTGATTATTAAATAATAATAATAATCTCAATCAAATTTTTAAATACTAACATAATTATGATATTTCTTATTAGTTTTAGTTAATTCCCAATACCAATTTACCTTACTAATTTAATAATTATAAATTATTTAATAATAAATAAATAAATAATAAACAATGTCTTTTAACAAAAATATCTAATAAATAATATTTATAATTATTAACTAATTCAATAACTATAATTGACATTCATTTATTAAATAATATTTAATAACTATTAATTAATAAAATTAACAATGAAATCTTTTAATTTTAAACATAATTTAAAATTTAATAACATATATTAATAATTAAAAATTTAACCACATTTTAAAAAAATGCACGTCAAGCGATATTAAATCGCTGACAGCAGAGTCTCTGACTACAGAGACTGCAGCACAGGCTGCTGTCGCAGCAAGGTACTGCTACGTCAGCAGTACCTGCTGTCCTAGCAGTACTGCTGCGACACGCAGCAGGCCGACAGGTAGGTAGGGGGGCGGGCCAAGTTCCCCCCCCTAGATTTATATATATTTTTTTAATAATATACTTTATCATTAATATTATGTTTGCAAAAAGTTAAAAATAAATTTATTTATTTTATAAACTTTTTTTAAAAAAAAAAAATTTAAATAAACTAAATTTAACACACAATTCCTTTCAATATTGATTAAGGTTTAATAATATATGGTTTATTATTATAATATATATAAATTTATTTATATATATATATATATATATTTTTTTTTAAATTTATTTATTATTCTTTTATTTATTTATTTATAAAAGATTACAATTTAATCTGATAGGAGAATAAATCGAACCAATCGAATTTCATTCTAAGATTTTTTATTTTTTTAAACATTAACAATTGCAATCTAATAGAGAAAATAATTCCAACCCTACGAATTTTCTTTTTAATCTCAAAACTCTCCCCAAATCAATTCTCTCTTTTCTCTATTTTAATACAATCCTAAATCCTGATTTAATTTTTTTGAAGGATGTTCCTGAACAATTTTTCAATCTAGATTTACAAATGAAAATGAATAGCAAAAGATCCAGAACGAAAAAAAAGATACACTCAAGAAGACAAGATTCTTACAATCACGAAGTAGACAGAACATATTAAATTTCCTAAATCATTTAGGGGTCAAAATACCAAACCCTACCTGAACCTGATGCTAATACGCAATCCCCAAAATCTGTAAGAGAACTCGCTCCTCCTCAATAACTTTCTTTTGAAAATCTTTCCTAGAATTCTCCTTCTGAAATTTGCCTTCAAAAACTCTCTCCAAAATTCCTGTCTCCAAAATTCACGGTCCCCCCTTCGTGTCCAATATCTGCCCCCTTTTTTTAAAATGAACCCCCAAGTTGTGATAAAGAGTTTTCTCCTCAAATCGGGGCACTAATTGTGCGTTCTCCCGAGAAGACTCTTTGCTCAACTGAGTTAACTCAAAATTAACTCTTATTAATCTTTGCTTTATCTTTTTAATGCATATTAAATGAATCATTAAATAACTTTATTTAATTTTTCCACTTGACTTCTATTTTTAATCTTTATTACCTTTAAACCCATGCGCACTTTATGAAATTAAAATAACATTATAATTTCCTCTTATTTTATCTTTTTAATTAATTTCTTTATTTTCAACACATGCTCGCATCATGCAATCTTACAACTTTTAATAATTAATATATTTTCACTTTTTACTTTATTTTAGAAACTTTAATTGATAAAATATTTAATTAACTTAAATAACAATAATATTTAGCATTTATTTAAAAATGAACTCTAAATATATTATTATTAAATTAAATGAATATTATAATGTTCTAAATTATCCTTAAACTTTTATCTCCAAATTTAATTCTTTTTATTTAATTAATTTCTCAATTAATTAAATATAATTAAATATTAAAATATCATAATAATTTTCTATTAAATTAAATCATTAATTAATCCTTTTAATTTAATTTAATTAATAGAAAATACATCAAGGACTCATAAAGCAACTTACGAAAACCCATCATAGAAAAATACATATTAAATCAAACAAAAGGCTTATAATCACAAAATAACATCATTTGATGCATTCAGAGGGTACTTAACTCAGATACTTGCCCTAATTATCAATTAGGACAATTGGCTAAAGGGTTTAGGAATTGGACTTAAGAGTTTATCTCCCCTTTCTTACCATTGAGATAATGCGATAGGGTACGCTCATCCTGGCAATTCAGGGAAGTCGATACCCGGTACCTACAACCTGCATAAAATCCATGCATGTACAGACACAATATTCTAAGCTAAATAGACAATGGCAGGAAGTGGTGCATCGTGTAGATCCCGACTAGTAGGTGACTACGACTCCCTTCCTTAACCACATCAGAAACACCATACATAAAGAAAACAAACACGCACACCATACACATGCAGTATGGGGTAAGTATCCATAAGAAAGCACATGTGATAATAAACCTAATAACTAATCATCATCGATAATTGAAAATATTGAATAATCATCATACATTCATGAAATATAGAGTACCAAGTCATCTCATCATATAATAAATTGAGTGTAAAACAACATCTGATAATCTGAAAGTAATGCTACTAAACATCAAGTATAAAATTGGCCTAAAAGAGTTTGGCAATTAAAACAAAATGTGAACTAGGGGCAGGCACTACATATGTATCATCATAAGTATCTTCTTTTTCATCCAATTCAACTTGTTCTTTCTCATCTTTTTATGCCCTATCTTTCTTCTCATCATCAAAAATTAGTCCAAATATTTTCTTCCATATTGTTTTTCTTTCCTCAACAATATTTTCTACTTTAGTCTTCAAAATTAGGAAAGCTCTCCTCTTAGGAACAAATCTAGCATTGTAGTCTTTCATGGCTTTGGAAATTTGTTTCTTGTTTAATTCTAGCACCACTTGGGCAAGTGTGCCTTCCCTTACTTTCCTTTCAATATGACTAGTATGACAATATATTGCATATTTAAGTTATTCCTTTTTTTTAGATTATTAGTATTTTTTACATATCTGAGTGGATTAAGTTGTTTGTTAATGAAAATGATGAAAAGATGGTTAATCTGAGTATATTGGATTTGTTCATTTTTTAAAGGTAGTTAATTAACCTTAAATATGGAATAATTGTTCATGTTTCCAAAGTTTGTTAATGTACAAAGTAATAAATGAGTGGTCTTGCTTAAGATGTCAAAACTTCCTACAAAAGCTAGTTATTCTCAATCTATTGATTTATATAAGAGATTTTAAAGTTTGAAATGCATTTTGTAAATTTTTGGTGTGAAAACTTCCTTTCTCAAGATAAAATTTCTTGGTTTTTTATCAGGGCTTTAATAATTATGTCAAATCTTTCCTAGTTTCATTGAATGTTAGACAATCTAGGTGATTGTTTATTCTATCTTTACTAGTTCAAATTTGCTAAGAGCATTGGTCATTTCCTTGTGCCCTGAATAATTAGGAGTAATTATTTTTTTCAAATTAAAGTTTTAAATGAAGCATTTCTTCTTGAAATGTAGCTCTATATTATCTATGTTGTTTTAAAAATTTAAGATTTATATTGATTATGAGTGAGATTTCCATTATTCTAAATATTAGCATTTTGTTCTAGTCTTTGATATATTTTTATTGGATTTTTAGGGTGATAACCAAGTTTGCTAAATGCACTCATGATATACTAGAAAAAGAAGACCATAATTTGTAGACAGAATGAGAGTTTTTTTTAACAACCAGTCGGATTCATGTCCTATTAGATATTTCCATGTGGTACACTTCTTTCAAATAGAGAGATTTTTTTTATTTTAAAAAAAAATAGTTTATTATTATAAGCTTTTTACCTTGAAGTATCGTATTGCCATATAGTATTTACTTATAAACTAGAAGGATATTAAGTCATTAAATATTTGTATTAAAGAGGAATCAAAGAAACATTGGTGCACCCTACCCAAATCTAGAACTTCTTATATATGTAAGATTCATGAAGTTATAGCTAAACTTTAGACATTACTTACAAAACTGTTCTAAATAAAATTTCACAAAATGTACATAACTTGAATACCTAATTGAAAGTATATTCTTAGAAAGGATAAGCACTACCAAAAAATTAACTAATCAAATCTTGAAGGAAAGGGAGTCAATCAAGAAAATGAACCACTATAATATCTTCTTCTAAGCCCTTTGCATTGTTGTGATCTTCTTGCCTTGTCTCTTGCTTGTTGGTGCCCTTTCTCTTGCTACATTTATTTAGATTGGGTAGCATAAAGGTAAGTTTTCTTACATCACTATAATCCTATTGCTAACTTTTAGTTTTACCCTTGTCGAGTTATAATTATTGGCATTCATTGAGTGTATATTCAAGATTGATGTCTAAGTATCCTTTAGCTTACTTAATTCTCATCATTCTCGAGTCTCTCACTTTCTATGTTTTCTAGGTCTCCTTTGCATTACCTTTACCTATTCTTCTATGCAGGTTTTTTGTTATTCTAATGCGTTCGAGGTCTAGGTGATTTAGGTATGGTTGGGATGTGTTTAGAAATCTTTCCAATGAGAAACAAGTTTTCCATGTTTCAATATCTGCTATCTTGCCCCAGCATTCCATTTCCTATGGATTCTGAGCAATTGAGCTATTTTTCCCCTTTGGAAAAGTTCATAAAGAATGTATCCATGTAACAAAGTTGTGGTAATGACTAAAAATTTGTGCACATGATTATATCACAGTGGAAAGATCCAAAAAGGTACAACTCAAAGCCAAGAAGATCTCCAATCAAGTTGCTGAGGTAAAAGTATACTTTTATGAGGAAGAACGAGTATGTGGCTTTCTAACTACTCACTAGTGGAAGCAAAGGTTTTGTGTTCTTCTTCTAAAGCTAAAATGACTTATGTCAAATCCAAGTCTTTATGTACAAGTAGGGTGAGCATGATGTTGAAAAGAATTACTTTGAGTTCATAATCAAAGATTCATGCTCGAGATCTAACCTTATAGTCACTAGATCGAGATTAAAGGGAAAATATTGTAGGGTTTTCTTCACCCTGGATAATGCTACTTAGAAAGGGGTTTTCTACCCCCATTTAATACAAAATGCCACTTCTCCAAAGGCTTTGAAAATTGAAAATCGAGTCACTTTAAAATGTGAATATTCTTTAGAAATGCTCAAAAGATATTTCTAGAAAAGTCAATTATGGAGATGCGACCTTGACATAAATAAAATCAAGTGCTAAATGCTTAGGGAGGAAAGTGAAAGAGTGAAGTGCTCAAGCTATTAAAAGATCATTCCTCACACTATGATTTTGAATCAAAGAAAAGATGGGCTTGCAGAAAAGTTGACTTTCTCTCTCTCCCCTGCACATGTTAAGTTATCAAATATATCTTCATTTCAAATTCTAAAGGGAAACAAGGCATCTTCCATGAAACTAAAGGCATCATTTAGATAAGTGACCTTTAGTGATAAGACTTTACTTTATGTAAAATAACAAGGCTTTTAGGGTTATGAGTTTTCATGTGTATGAAAACATAACTTTTAAATAATCATTGGTTATGAAATTTAATCATGTTGTTATAATTGTTGGCTAAACTTAATTTCATTCTATGGTGCCAACATTCAAATTCCTACATCTACTTCATTGGACTTGCCTAAAATTTGTTTCATCAAGTTTTTAAAATGACTATTTATTGAGAACTACATCTTGTGTAATCATAGCAAATGATAATTACAACTACAAGTTATGATAAGCTTATAGGCCTAGAAAGTGAGTTGAAGGATTGAACAACTAAGTCATTTAAGTTTTATGATTTAGGTGTTCATAGAAGATTAAACTCTTAGCCTACTCACCTGATCACTCAAAATCTAAAAGAAAGTGGATTGGTAGAAGTGGTTGGATCTCCCATGGTAGTGCAATCTCCAGAGCTAGTAAGGAGGTGTATAGAGAGATACAATCCAAAAAAAAAAAAAAATTATATTTCTCAATCAATCCATCCTCCTCTCAATCAACAAAGCTTTAATGTAGTCTACATTTGACATCCCTATAAAGGAGGAGTATTGTGACATTGACTTCAGCTCCTGTACATCCATTTCAACAAGAAGAAGACCCTTAGAAGGGAGGATATGCAGAGGACTTGGTTTTAGATGCCTAACTTGAAGAAGAGAAAGATGCCCAAGACCCTTTTTGGGACCAATATGAAGATGGAGATCATAGATATCCTCACCTTGCTGCTTAGATTGAAGGGAAAGGGGGAAATTCTTGAGTTTATTGAGCACCATTTTTTCTTGGTGCAAGCTATCTATACCAAAGGTCTACAAATAGACTGGGCTTAGATCATTTGTGATGAGTTTGCCTCATGGATGAATTTGGCCAAAGGATTAAAAAATTTCTACATGTCCTCTTACTTAATCTATACCTTCGTTATGCATCACCTATGGCCTAACCTTCCCAACATTTAGAATTATGATGAATGTATAAAGGTATATGAGTTCTACTTGCACCTAAAGCTACAAAGAAGCTTTGAGGAATATGTAGCCATAAATGATGCCTTTACAATGTGATTGTGTTGGGAGTTACAAGGCTACCTTGAGAGGAAAAGCCATTTTAGCTATTAGCCAATTTGGATTTCCATTCATCCAATTGCCAAGCTTCTCCTACCTACAACTAGGTGTTTTTGATGGCTCTCCCAAAAGACTTCCTAGGTACCCGAAGGAAAAGGTTTTTCTTGTCAAATTGTGTCAACAAATTCTTGAAGTGAACACCTTGTGTTCAAATTTGAAGAAGATATCTAACATTCCCTTCCCCATAATGGTTGGACCCTATAACTATGCCTCTAGATCTGATGCTCAAAATCTAGTGAAGAACTTTGAAATTAAAATTAATTTAATTGATTATGAGGTTCTCCTACCTTATTATGACCTAGTGAACTTTGTGAGGGATCATTTGAAGTTGGGATATGCTTACAGACATATTTCAGACATTGAAGATTATAGGGCAAGATGTCTCAATGAGTATCAAACCTAGGAGAAATTTTAGTCCTTGTTAACTATTGATGAAATCAAATTGTATAATGATTCTATTTATGGTTATGACCTTGTAGATGATGGATCCTGCATGCATCCCTCATCTTACAAGTAGATCAAAGGCACTCCCATTATGTCTACCCCACCTGCACGTCTTGTCATCGACACAATTGAGGTCTTGATGCATAGAATCATCAAGAGGATGGATAAGTGTGTAGAGTGGACCCATGCAAGGAAGAAGAGGATAGCGAACATTAGTTCTACTACTGGAGTATATTATGGAGTTACCTAATCAACTGTAACAAGTACCACCACAACTACTACTTCAACATTTGTAGGCCCAACTTAGTCTATTGGCCAAGGTGGAGACTAACCTCTAGACAAGAATGTGCCAATCACTCCTAACTATGAAGGTGGCTCTCTTCTAGACACAAAAAAATTTGGGGAGAAGGAAGGGACAAGGACAAAGAGAAGGAGAAAGACCAAGAGAAATCAATTACCAAGCTAACCCCCCTGTTCAAGTCATCAACCTAGATGGTAACACTAACCCCATGGATGGACAAGATACATCACAGCAAAGGGATGCCTTATCTTTCTCAGTAACCAAAGTCATGGCCTTCCCTATTGCTTCTTAGAGAAAACAAACTCCCCTAGTTTTGAGGAAACTATTTGATCCTATTGCCTCGCAGTTTGTAATCAATGTCCTCTCAATCAAGTCATTGTTGGAGGAAACCATTGATCAAAAGAAGAAGAGTTATGAAGAAGCCACACCATCAAAGTATATAATTACACAAGCTACTTCTTCTCTTCCACCCTCTAAAAAGAAAAAAAAGCAAAAGTCAATTGCAATATTAGCTACTGATTCTTCTACTAGCCATATGTTGGTAGAGATAGCAAAGCCAGAAAAAAAAAAAAAGGGAAGTTCCATGAGCTTACCACAAACAACTTCTAGATCAAAATGATTAATCTTGGGATCCTTATTTATGACTCAATGGTGAACATATATAAGTCTACTAATGAGAAGACTGAGGACAAGCTAAAATAGATGAGAGCAAAAAAGGAGGTCCTCAATGCCTCAAACAAGGAACTGGTGGAGTATATTAGATCTACACTTGGAAGCACCTCAACAAACCAATTTACCCAAATGTAGAGGAGAATGAGAATTTACTTCTAAAGCTACAACAAGAAAGACAATTCGAGAAGATTGGCCAAACATGGGTGGATCAGATGAAGACTCAGGGTCCTGCATTAATTGAAGATTTGAGGTCTTTTGTTGGACATTGACAAGTTGAGGAAATCTACTTCCAACCATCAGACCACTATGTAGAATGCAAAAGACAACATGAAAAAGTAGATGGCCCTATTACAAGAGGTCATTGACATGAAGACCAATGTTTCCATCTCTCACGGGATCCTCAAAATGGGCAAAGAGCCATTGTTTCATTGGAAACAATCTTTAGAGTTCATAGTGGAAAGATTTGTGAGGTCCACGAATGAGTTAAAGGATGTGCATGACCTAGTGCAGAAGGTTGTGAAAAAGTTATTTGAATGTCTAAAAGTGTTACATACATAGTCCTATGTGTCTACCAATTGAAAACCCATTGATATTTAGAGGATGAAGTCAAAGTTCTTAGCATTTTTTGATGAATCTGTTGATCCACTCAATTTCTAAATGTCCAAGATTCAAGATCTCTCATCTATAGGCTCAATCATAAGGAGGTCATCAAAAAATTTCCAGTCAAAGCTTTCTAGAGTGGATGAGCTAATGGAAATGCATGACTACTAGATGATTCAAGTTGACAATATCATCATCCCAAGTGTCAAGGAGTTAGACAAAGTAACTGATGTAATTGAAAGATATAGAGCTAAGGCAATTACTCCTAAGAATGAATGATGCTCTGACAATCTTCCAAACATATCTCTCTCTCTCTCTCTCTCTCTCTCTCTCTCTCTCTCTCTCTCTCTCTCTCTCTCTCTCTCTCTCTCTCTCTCTCTCTCTCTCTCTCTCTCTCTCCTCCTTTTTGTAGACATTTATGACATTCTATCAATTAACCTTGTCTTTATAATAGACAATGGTTCAATCATGTTCCATTTTTAGTTTATTCTATTTAGAGGTATCCTAAAAAGTAATCACCTAATGTAACTAGCCATTTTTAGAAGGCATATATATGTAACTTTTTGAGAAGTTAATAACATCGAGAAAATTACTTATGGGAAAAACCCTATAGTTGGGGCTATTGTGTGTGACTCTGAGTCTACTTTTAATTATGTTGTTTTTTTAGTTATAGTATAGTATCTAGAATAAGTATGATATCATTGAAAATTGAATGAATGTAAGTGAACTTGTTTTTATTTCCTTCATTCAGTGGACTGTAAGCTTTACTTTCTTCAACATAAGCATTATTCTATTCTTTGTGCTATACTTCATAGTTCATATGTGTAGTTTAGTTCATTGTATGAGAGTTTCATAATTTTATTAATGGAGTAGCTAAAAAAGGGACAATCCAAGTACTGTCAAACATTAGTTAAGTTAGTGATCCGAGAATTTCCATTTTGTCATTCCTTCTACTCTCTTGTAATTTTAGCTAGTCTTGCATGTTCCTATCCTTGCATTTAAGTTAGAATAGTCTATATTTGAAGAGTTAGTCCCTATTTTAAAATCCCCTAGCTTGTTTAAAGTATTGGACTTATTACTCTCTTCTGCTCTTTGGTTAAGAGCATACCTGCAAACTCAAAAATTGAAATTCATTGAAAATCTTGTATATAAAAGGGAGTTGTACCTTTTGATTTAGGGGTCTTTGATAGATTACTACACTGACCCATTTTGTTGTTAACTTCTTTGTTCTCCATAGCTATTGGGCATTTTAAGAGTCAAGGTAGAAACCAAAGAATTAAAGGAGACAAACTATTAACCAATAAATCCACATCTGAAGATGACTGATAAGGAAAGGCCCTAAGATAATTAAAAAAACAAATCCTGATTAATGTTCAAAAATATGCCTTGCTAATACAGCAAGAATTGCATACTGATTTCCATTTTTTGCCATGCTTGATCAATGTGGGAAGGTTCCTTGATGTATACAATAGGTTGTCTAATAATTATGGCATTGAGCATACTTTCCTTAGATAGATCCATATAATCCTCAAGGTATGGGATCTCTAGCCTATAATTAATACTAAAGATCATATGATATAAATAATCTAGCAAGGTATCCTCAAATATGTTGGAGCATAACCTAATAATTTCTCAATAGGTGTCATGTGATCTAGATAGACATGCTATGAAGGTCCCTCTAACTAAACTATTGGTTCTCCAAGTGCATTCATAATTAAAATGTTTCTCTCCTAATGCCAAAATAATAGCTAGCCTAGTCATGTCATCTAAATCCCTAAGCATAATATATGATTCCACCTCTCTAGTTTGATGGAACCCCTAAAGATCATTGTACTATCTTCATGTGCATGAAACATAATGACTAGGGATTTCATGGGAGTTTAACAATAGAAACAAGATAAAAAGCACATGTGATGGTAAATAAAACCATTTGTCAATTTAAAGCCCTTTTAAAATCTGTTAGACTGAGCTTCAAGCTTCAAGAGAAAGTAGACAAAGGAAGCAATTATTACCTGATGGTATTGTTACACTATTTCCTATTAATGATGAAGTCATGAACATGTAATTTACATGAGCTAATTTCTTGCCATCATTTTGGTTAGTGAGGGAAAATTATTAGAAATTCTAAAAGAAAATATATAACAATCAACTTTGTCAGTGAGTGAGAACATCACATCTTAATGAATATGTAATAGGAAGAAAAGATAATAGTGTATACGCATTATAAATGGATATACAATAATCTATACTAACCATATCACTAATGAAAACTAGAGGGGACAAAAAAAAAAAAGCTACCTAGAGGATTGATAAACAAGGGATGCCTGATTAGATAAAGAAAGGAGAGAAGCAAAGAATCAGACACAACAAGACATGGTCAATAAATTTTCTCTAAAAGAAAATACATTGATACCAATAAAGCAAGAAAAAATACATCTAACAAGAAGTTAAAAATGAAGAATAGAGAAAATGAGAGACTAGACATAAATAAAAACAGAGAGAAAGACCACCTAAGGTGGAAAGGCCTAAGGGTAAGGCAAAAGGAAAAGAAAGACTAGGAGAAGAGAACCAAGGAAAAAAACTAAGGGAAAGGAAGAAACATAGGATATATGAGTAGAAAGAACATAGATCAGGTTCAACTAAAAAGAGAAAAGGGGTACCACAAAGAACTAACCCAATAAATGGCTATACTAAGAAAAATTGGAAAAAAAAAACATCTAACTAAAATGAAAAAATAGTTAAATTAATGGAGCTTTATCTTACTAATTATTATTACTATAGCCCTTGATTGGATTTTTTAGGGTGTAATAAGCTATTAATTCTTTAAGAGGATGTTCTCAACGTCACCTCCTATATTAGATAAATCATCTAGTTCTTTATTCCCTTCTAGATAAATATGATTAATTTTGATTTCTTTGATTTTATCCACTAATTTTAATTTATATTCTAATTTGGAGTTTAATGTTCAATTAGTGGTGTTTCTCTTCCTTAAGGCATTATGGATAATTTTTAAATCTCCTTCAATAACTAGCTTACTGATACCTAACTGTAGGCGTAAACTTAATACTTCCATCAAGGCTTCAAATTCTACTAAATTATTTGAAGTTTCCCCTACAGATTTGGCTCATTTAATTAACCACAAGCCTTTATCCAAGTGTATAATGCATCCTAATCCTACAAAACCTGGATTATCTCTAGAGTGTTGAGAATAGATTGAAGAAGTTAATCAAAGAGGGAGATTGTTGAGTACATATGAGTATGACCAATATGTTTCAATCATTATTTTATCACTGATGTCAAACCTACTATTTTCTAGTAAGAAAACTTCTTATATGATTCAAGTACTATCACTTAGATGATTGATGAAGAGGATTTGATCAAAAGATGTAACAATAGCACCTAGAGGAAAATTTGAGTTATGATTATGTAATGAAGTACAAGAATCAGTTAAAACAATGATGACATGATTTATTGATAATCTACTTAAGGTTACAAAGGTTGGTTAAACTACGAAAGTTTAGAAAAATAAGTTACACAAAGTTTGTCTGCCAAGCTTGACTAAGTGGATAGTAAGTGTGGAGCAAAGACAGTAAAAGCCAAGCAAAAAACTAGTTGGAGCTAAGTAAAAGTATATTCTAGTGCATGTTGTGCAGAATAGTGGATGCTAAGTAAAGTTTAGTTGATGCCAAGAACCAATAAACTTTAATTCATGCTAAGTAATCTCATAGTGGATGCCGAGCAATGCAATATGTACCGAGCATCAAAAGCTTGATAATGTCGAGCTGCTACATTATTTAAAAGATCATGAATTTGATGAATCTGAGTTGACAAATTTATTTTCTTGGATTATGTGAACTAGGTAGAAGATAAGATTGATGAGTTGGTGGCACAGAATTCAAGGTAAACCATTTTTGAGGTGAATTCAAAGTGGATTCTAGGAGAAGTTTCTAGAAGAGATATGAAATGTGGGGTAGATACATTGTATCCTACTTAATCCATCCTAACCCTAATTTGGATGATGGAGAATGAGCGGTAAAATATCTTAATTTCTTATTTATAGGAATGGTTGGGCATGAAGAAAGTTTGTCATGTGCAAGAACCTCAGGAAGACAAGGAGTCAAGGGTTTTGCTTCATCAAGTGACCTAAGAGAAGAAACTACGTTGGCATGTTGAGCAAAAAGGCTTAAGGATATGAATGCTTGAAGGGTGGACAAGCTATCAGAGTTGTAATATATGAAGGCCAAGAAAAATGGAGGACTAAATAGTGATCTATAATCTACAAATAAAGTTGTAAGTTGTATCAAATCAAAGTCTTATTGTTACTCTCTAACAATTGTATTAGTTTAGGATAAATCCTTTGGATTAAGGTTGACCTAATAGTCATTTTTAAATCCTTTAACCATGTGAAATTCAAAGTGAATGGTCTAAATTCCTCTAACAAGGCTCCCTCCTAACAAGGTGATTAAAATTCTTTAATAGGGTCACATTTAATAGTGTGTATTGTAACCTTTAACTGGGTTGGCTTGAAGAGTGAAAAAGAGTAGTATGTTGCTCGTGGTTTTTCCTAAATTGAGTTTCTACATAAATCATTATGTCAAGTGTGTTGATGAATCTATTATGTTTCATGTTTTACATTTCTGCAAGTTGATTTGATAGTAACCTACAAGTTTTAAGTGATTGTATAATCTTATGGATGCATGCATGATGAATAATATTTTATGGGTTCACTAAGTTGTGAAAAGTTTTATTTATACATCTAGACCTTGGATAACTGATTCACCTGTCACCCCCCCCCCCCCCCCCCAGTTATTCTAAAGTATTCCAATAATTGGTATCAAAGCCATCTACTTAAGAGGAATAGTTTGAAGGTATTAGAAGCACAAAGATCAAGATGTCAAAAAGAGAAGTACCCAAGCTTAATAGAGATAACTTTCTTGCATGGAAAAGTTTGATGAAGCTACACCTTGGAGGATTTGGAGAACATGCACAATCTTCCATTACCACTGAGCATGTTGATCTTGCTAGAGCCCCAACAACTGAGGATATGAGAAAGAAGAAAGAACACAACTAGGTAATGTTGGAGATTGCATGTGCCCTAAGCTATGTTGAATTTGATGATATCAAAGGTCTTGACAGTGCAAAGAAAATGCGATATGCCATAACCATAATCTATGGAGGAGATGCAAATGTTGTAAGAGCCAAAGAAAAAAGTCTCAGAGGTAAATTTGATGATATGAAAATGGAAGAAGGTGAGAATATTGCTCAATATGTTGGTAGGATAAAAGAAGTTGTTAATGCAATAAGAGGTACTATTGGTATTATAGATGATAATATTGTGTTAAGAAAAGATTTAAGAACACTACTACTTGTATATGCTATTAGAGTTTCTGCAATTCAAGAACTAGGATGTATTCCAAGGAATGAACTATTACTTGAAGGTCTGGTAGGTAGACTCAGTGCGTTTGAGTTATGTAACTTTGATAATTACAAACCTGAGAATATTGAATCTACCTTTAAAGCTAAAGTGTCATTGAAGGGACCTAATGAGAAGAAGAAGAAGAAAAAGAAGAAAAAGGTAAAGTATGTATCTAGTGATAGTGATACAGATGAGGAGGATGTTGAACAACTTGAAGCACTACTTGAAAGAAGATTCCACAAAGGTAAATCAAGTTCAAAGTTAAATTACCTATCATTTGTTTCAATTGCAATGAGGTTGGTCGTATTGCTACTAGATGTCCAAAGAAGAAGAACTACAAAGGTGGTGACAAGTACAAGAGCAGAAGAGATGAAAATAACAAGGATTACAAAGACAAAGGAAAGAAGTCGTGCTACATTGTTGAAGAGGAAACAAAGGATGATTCTAATGAAGTGGTGTATGTCACAATGAAGGATGAATCTGATGAAGATGAGGCAACCATAGTTGTGACTTATGTGAACAAGCATGATAGATGAATCATTGACAATGGTTGTTCACATCACATGACTAGAGACAAAAGTAAGTTCATTAGACTGAATTGTCATGATTGAAATAGTGTAATATTTGGCACCATGTTTGATAAAAGAAAAAGGTTCTATCAAACTCAGAGATAAGATTTTGTGTGAAAATTCTTACTATGTTAAAGGACTTAACTATAATTTGTGTAGTGTGTCACAACTAAATAATTTGGGATGTAAGGTTGAATTTGAAAATAAGATTGCTAAGATGTATGACACAAATGGAAAATTGATTGGAAAGGGTAATTAGACTAGAAGTAATTTACTCTATCTTGGTATAGTGGATGATACTTGTCTTGTTGTAAAATTTGATGATGTATTGTTATAGCAAAAGAGGTTATGTCATGTTAATTTTGATAACTTGGTTAGTATCAATAACATGAAGAAAGTTAGAAGTTTTCCTATGTTGAAGAAGCTTGATAATGTAATGTGCAAACAATGTTAGTTATGCAAAATGACAAAGTCAAGTTTTAAAAGTAAAACTTATACATCTAAAGGTATACCAAAGATTGTTCATATTGGCTTGTGTGGACCAATTAATGTGCAAAGCTACAAAGGAGATAAGTACATTATGTTATTTGTTGATGATTACTCTAGGATGATAATAGTTATGTTTCTCAAATAGAAATCTGATGCTTTCCCAATGTTTAAGTGGTACTTAGTAAGAGTTGAGAAGGAAACATGTATAATTTTGAAGTGTTTGAGATTTGCAAAGGAGGAGAATTCACATCAAATGAGTTTGAGATGTTCTGTAATGATAGAGGAATCAAAAGATAGACATCTACCTCAAGAACCCCTCCATAAAATGGAATTTCTAAAAGGGGGAATAGATCTATAATGGACTATGCTAGAATGCTCATGATGGAGAAGAATGTTGCTTTAAAAAACTAGAGAGAAGCTATAAGTGTAGTTGTTTATACCTTGAACCATGTACAAGTCAAGAAAGGTACTCATTCAACACCTTTTGAACTATGGTATGGATACTCACCTAATTTAAAATACTTTAAGGTATTTGAAAGCAAATGTTACATTCATAAGAATTTTAGGAATGGTAAACTTGATGCAAAAAGTGAAAGAAGGTAAATTCCTAGGCTATTCCACAAGAAGTAAAGCTTATAAGTGTTTGAATACTAACACTAACAAAGTTGTGGAAAGAACAAATGTGAACTTTGATGAATATAAAAAAGTGTATGAGGTTGAACCTATGAAAGAACTAGAAGAATACAAATCATTGGTATAATTTTATGAAGGTATGCCTACTGAAGCAAATGTTGCAAATCAAACTACAAATCAATAGCAAGTTTCAGTGACTATTAGGTCACACATTATGAATGTCAAGTTGCATTTAAGAACTGAGCTACATTTAAATTTTGAGTTATAGAATGAAGTTGGAACACGTTGTAATTCAAAGATTAGTGTACATGAAATAGATGCTAAGTTACCTAACAGAGATGCACATAGTGATTCAGAAGGCAAAAGACAAAAAGAAGAAATAAGAGCTAAAACAAGATTGTCTAAATATGTGAAGAGACATCATCCTACTAAAAAAATTATTGGAGATAAAGATGCTAGACCAATCACAAGAAACAAATTAAGAAATGGAACATGTTTTCTGAGCATGAAGGAACGCAAATCAGTGAGAGATGCATTAGAAGATATAGACTAGAGTAAAGCCATGGAAGAAGAGATTGAACAAATTGAGAAAAACAAAACTTGGAGTTTAGTTCCTAGACCAAAAGACAAAAATGTGATTTGTACCAGGTGGGTATTTAGAAACAAGCTAGATGAAAATGGTGAAGTCACAAGGAACAAATCAAGATTAGTTTGCAAATGATATGCACAAGAAGAAGGAATTGACTATGGAGAGACATTCACTTCTGTTGCTAGGTTGGAAGGAGTAAGAACTCAACTTGCTTATTCTACATACAAAGGTTTCAAAGTTTATCAAATGGATGTTAAATCTGCATTTCAAAATGGCATATTAGAGGAAGAAGTTTACATAGAATGTCCAGAAGGACTTGTTGATGTTAACAATAAGAACATGGTATATAGACTACATAAGGCTCTATATGGTTTAAAACAAGCACCAAGAGCATGGTATTAGAGACTTCATACTTATCTTGTGAAGATTGGATTTAAAAGAACTGATGATAACAACAATCTATACATGAAGACAGAGAAAGGAAAAGTTATTTTGTTATCTAAAATTTTTCTTGATGATATCATATTTGGAAGTCAAGATGCTTTATGTAAGGATTTGCAAATCAGATGAAGCAAGAATTTAAAATGTCTATGTTTGGAGAGATCAAATTTTTTGTGGGTTTGCAAGTATATCAAATAAAATATAGTATATACATCACTCAATCAAATTATGTCAAGAGAATATTGAAGACTTTTACATTGGAGGATTCCAAACCAATAAGTACACCTATGGTGATAGGACACAAGTTCTCAAAGAATGATGATTCAGCTGAGGTGAATCAAACATTGTATAGGTTTATGATTGGAAAATTGCAATATGTAGTACATAGTAGATCTGACATTGCATTATCTATAGGGATAGTTGCAAGATTCTCTACTAATCCCAGGGAGAATCATTTGATGGTTGTAAAGAGAATAATGAGATATCTAAAACAAATGGAAGAGTTTGGTCTATACTATAAGAAGAATGAGAAATTTAAATTAAGAGCCTACACTAATGTTGATTGGGTTGGAAACATTGATGATAGAAAGAGCACCAGTGGAGGAGAATTTTTCTTAGGAAAGAGGCTAATTACATGGACTAGCTAGAAACAAAATTGCACCTTGCAATCTACTACTGAAGTTGAATATGTTGATGCTACTATAAATTGCACAAACATTGTATGGATCAAACAACTACTCAAAGGAATGAAGGAAGAAATCACAGAAGCAGTGATACTTTATTGTGATAATACAAGTGCTATCAATATATCAAAGAACCCTATGATGCACACAAAGACTAAGAACATTGCAATTAAGTATCATTACTTAAGAGAGTTAGTTCAAGATAAAGAGGTGAAGATGGAATATGTTAACACAAAAAAGAAAATTGTTGATATCTTCACAAAAGCATTACCTAAGGATGCTCATGAGTATCTAAGAGGTAAACTAGGGGTGATACCCCTATCAAAGGCTATCTAAGTAACAAAGAGGAGTGCCCTACATCAAACAAGCTAAATTTTATATGTTACACTTTGATGTAGTGGATCTTACTTTAGGAGCTACCTAAAGTAATCAATAGAGCTAAAATTTCAAATTAGTCATAAGAAAGGTTACAAAAAGAGAAAACTGAAGAAATTGAAAAAGCTTATATCTACATGTTAACATGACAATTTTTTGGCATAATTCTTTGGCATTGTTGTCAAAAGGGAGAGCTTTACTGATCTAGAAGAGATAATAGCATGGAAAGTCAAGAGGGAGATATCAGGAGATAATATTACTGATCAATAGTATGATTATTGATCAAGATCAAGTTAGTATTGAGATACTTACTAAGGGAGATAATTGTTGATATTGTTGATCAGAGGAGAACACATAGAATGATGAGGGAGATAGAGAAATACAAGAAATAGGGAGAAATCCTAACATCTACCTAGTAAGAGGTGGATTGTAAAGAAACTCACAAAGAGTTATAAAAAAGAATTTTGTAACCTATTTAGAAGATGGAAGTTGCTAATAAAGGGAGAGATTTCAATACAAGGAATTATTTTCTTTTTTTATTATCTTACTATTTTAACCTAGTCAGTTTGGTTGAACAAGGTGTTTGCCATTTGGCTAATTTGGTTGATCGGCTTGGTTTGCCATCAATACCAAAGAGGGAGATTGTTGAGAATAGATTGAAGAAGCTAATCAAAGAGAGAGATTGCAAAGGGAGATTTTTGAGAACATACAAGTATGACCAATATGCTTCAATCATTATTTTTTAACTAATGTCAAACCTGCTATTTGCTGGTAAGACAACTACTTATATGATTCAAGTACTATCACTTAGATGATTGATGAAGAGGATTTGATCAAAAGATTTAACAATAGCACCTAGAGGAAAGGTTGAGTTATGATTATGTAATGAAGTACAAGAATCAGTTAAGATAGTAATGACATGATATATTGATGAGCTACTTAAGGTTACAAAGGCTAGTTACACTAAGAAAGTTTAGAAAAACAAGTTACACAAAGTTTGTCTACCAAGCTTGACCGAGTGGATAGTAGGTGTCGAGAAAAGATAGTGCAAGCCGATCAAAAAATTAGTTGGAGCTGAGTAAAAGTATATTCTAGTGTATGTCAAGTAGAACAGTGGATGTCAAGTAAAGTTTAATTGATGTCAAGCACTAGTAAACTTTAGTTTATGCCGAGTAATCTCACAATGGATGTCGAGCACCACAATATGTATTGAGCATCAGAAGCTTCATAATGTCAAGCTACTACATTATTTAAAAGATCATGAATTTGATGAATTTGAGCTGACAAGTTTGATTTTTTGGATTATGTGAACTAGGTAGAAGATAAGATTGATGAGCTAATGGCACAAAATTCAAGGTAAACCATTCTGAGAAAAAATTCAAAGTGAATTTTAGGAGAATTTTCTAGAAGAGATATGGAATGTGGGGTAGATACATTATATCTTACCTAATCCATCCTAACCCTAATTTGGATGATGGAGAATGAGCGAAAAAATATCTTAATTTCTTATTTATAGGAATGGTTGGTCATGAAGCAAGTTTGTCATGTGTGAGAACCTGAGGAAGACAAGGAGTTAAGGGTTTTTCTTCATCAAGTGACCTAAGAGAGGAGATTGCATTGGTATGTTAAGAAAAAAGGCTTAAGGATATGAATGCTTGAAGGGTGAATAGGCTATCAGAGCTGCAATGTATGAAGGCCAAGTAGAATGGAGGATTGAATAGTGATGTGTAATCTACAATTGAAGTTGTAAGTTGTATCAAATTAAAGCCTTATTATTACTCTCTAACAATTGTATCATTTTAGGGTAAATCCTTTGGATTAAGGTTAACCTAACAGTCATTTGTAAATCCTTTAACTAGGTTACATTCCAAGTGAATGGTCTAAAGCCCTTTAACAAGGCTCACTCCTAACAAGGTGATTGAAATCCTTTAACAAGGTCATATTTAACAGTGTCTATTATAACCTTTAACATGGTTGGCCTTTCACAGGGCATCACTTCAGAAGAGTGAAAAAGAGTAGCATGTTACTGGTGTTTTTTCACAAATTGGGTTTCTACATAAATCATTGTGTCAAGTGTGTTGATGAATCTGTTATGTTTCATGTTTTACATTTATGCAAGTTGATTTGATAGTAACCTACAGGTTTTAAGTGATTGCATAATCTTATGGATGCATGCATGATGAATAATGTTTATGGGTTCACTAAGTTGTGAAAAGTTTTATTTATACATCTAGACCTTGGATAACTTATTCAACCCCCCCCCCCAGTTATTCTAAAGTATTCCAACATAGAGGCCCTGTCAAAAATCAACTTTGTCCATCACCTACTAGCAGATGTTCCTATTTACATTCTTCCATCAGTTGTTTTTTATCTTTAGTATAGATAATAGGGGGATTTATTAATTTAAACCAATTTTTGTGCATATCTGCATGCCAATCTAACAAGGAGCATGTTGGATACTTAGGAAAGGTAGGATGCTAAGGGGGGGTTAAATTAGTATCCTCTAAAACTTTATCCTTTAAACACAATATGTTATGCCCTTGTTCTTTTCATAGCTCAGTGAATATATATTATTATCCATAATACTGGAAAATGAAAAAAAAAATGTTATCTATACTAACTTGTATCAATTATGAAAACATAAACCATAAGATCATAACACATAACACATGTATTTGGTGATGCAAAAACATTTAGTTAGAGGGATAACTATGGTGATGATGGTACCCACAAATCCTTCACTACTCTAGTAAGAGGATATCTTGTAAAGGCTACAATAATGTATCACTTCTAATGACTTACCTTTCTAGGAGATATGTTAGGATCTACCCTTCTCAAGGATTTTACAAAACTATAAAAACGTGTACTTTGTTAAGAAATTTATAATCAGATGGTTAGGTCTACCCTGTTAAAAGGATTTAACTATTATAATGATTATATAATAGTAGTGAAACTGATGCATATACATGCAAAATACTCTTCTAATCAGATCCCTCATTTGATCACTAATTTATCACCTCCAGTGACTGATATAAATTCCTTCCTTGTGCATCTTAGAATTCATATCCATAGTAGAATATCTTCTATAAAGCATCTAGTATAACCCTCTCATGACTTCATAATAATAATCATAGCAACAAAAATATCTCATCATCTCAAGAACCTTAAGATTGTTCCTTTTTCTCCTTATATAGTAATCATTTTGCCTTTCCAATCCTTAACCTAATTAGGGTTTGGGAGACATCTAGAATATGTCATTGATTGAAATCAATGATCTAGAATAATCATTGTTCCATACTTTTTTTTCTTTCATTTCATGGCTCTCTTTTCTACCTTGGAATCATTCATATTCAAAGTACATTTTCCAATAAAACTTTTCAAAACTTTTTCTTTGAACTATGAGAATCTTGTTTTCTACATGGTGTGATTGTTACACATAGTATTTTGTGTCATTTTAAACATTTAAGTGTTCTTTGTGAAATTCAATAGAAATGTTGTAGCTTAGCAACCATCCTACTTAGTTGTGCTTGAATTTCTTGGTAGGATCTCTACTAGGTGAATATTGGATTACTCAGTGAGTACTCACCCTCAGTATAACTACAAACTTATACTTCTATCTTCACTTGTGCTCGAGCAATATAGAGTGATTCGGTCATAGTGTTCACCAACCAATTCTTTCACATCTTCTCTACCCTTTTGGAACTATTGACAACATGAATGTCCATAGGAGAAATATCCCCCTCCTTTGGCATTAGTGGTAAAAAAATAATGCATGATAGCTCAAAAAATTGTCTTTGTGAAAATTGTACTCCCCCAACATATATATTTCCTTCTCTTTCCCCGTATAACATGTTTTTTTAAAAATCTTTTTCAAAACTCTTTTTGTATGTAGTTTGTTTCAATCTTGTTTTAATCCTTATATATCCTTATATTATGTATATACACTCAGAAATACATATACAATTGATACATAACTTACCCTATCAATATACAATCCCCCCTTTTTTGACATTTAGTCCAAAAATTTCAATTAAAAATATTTACCTTAATTGTTGTCCAAAGTGATCCATAAATTCTTTGTGGGCATTCATCATATTCTCCATAGTGGCATCCTAGTTTGACAATATATTAATGAACATATTTTCACTTCAAAAAAAGTTCAACACATAATGACTTAATGCCTAGATAGAAAAACAAATGCTACTAACAATCAGAGAAGTTATCATTAGATTACTAACTTTCCTCTTAATTGAGAGGTACAACTCCCTCTTTGAAAGGTTTGTAATGAATTAAAATGCTAATATGATTTTTACTAGAAAGCACCAAAGGCACCAGAATCTACCCATAAACATGATGTAGATGAGAAGAGATTTTAATATAGAAACAAAATAAATGTAAGGATCTAATACAAAGCTCAAGTCTCTCACATTCAAAATTTGTAACTCATTAAATCAAGAAACATATATCCTTTCCAAACATAACTTGTTTCAGAAAATAAAGTTTTAGAATCAAGCACATGCATAACTTTATGAATAAGACCTGATGTTGAAAATGATTTTAATGAGACCAAAGCTCAACATAATCTAAAGAAACAATGATGAATTCAAAGATTCATAAACCATTCCTCCATTATTAAATACCCAAAAATGAGTTGTAAATTACATCTATGTAGAAATAAAAACTTGCCCCTCCATTACAATTAGAAATAAAATGGAAAATCTCCCTTCCTTCAGCACCAAAGACTTTTGGAAAAGAGATGAACCCTTCCTACTCAAAGAAATCTCCAATAAATAATTTTTTCATAATCTCTTTAGTTTCTACAATCGATTCTTGAAAATATTTTCCCAAGTATATAAAATACTTTACCAATATAATATAATATCTAGTTATGAGAACTAAATATTATATTACTATCCTCAACCTCTTTATAAATTCTAAATCAATTGCTATAATAATAACACTTAAAGATTTGTCATTATCTTATAATTGTTATGAACAATTTTGATGGTACACTCTGATCTCCATAAATTTTAATCTATAAAGAATATAGCAAAAATCATTTGGAAAGGATTTAGAAAATTAGGATTTCAAAAACATACCCAAAAATAAACTCAATCCAATAGTTTGATTAAAAGTTATGGCCCCCACACTAAGACTCATTTTTTCATTTTTAGAAAATCTATTGTTGTTAAAACTGAATAATTTGGATCTATGAGGCTGAACCTACGCATTTTGAACCTTCAAACTTTATTTTTTTTTAACCATGATAATTCTAAACTGCTTTCATGGTTCGAGTATCTTGAGTCACATTGGGATTTTGAATCTAAATTTGAATCTGCACCTTTGAACCAATGGACGTGAACTTTAAAATTCTGAATTGTGAACTTATTGAACCTGATTGAAGCATGTTGGTGCTTTGAAACATCATGGTTTCAAATTAGCCCCATGAGAACAAGATACATCTTGAGGTAGATACTTCCTATCTTCAACATACCCTCTTAGACATCGGGTCAACTATAAGGCTAGACCCTTCTTCTACTTCAGGCTCTGCAAAACCTAGGTGGGTGGACCTTAGATTCACTTATATGGTACTAGTGCTAAACATACACTTGAATATAAAAAAGTAGATAAAACCCTTAATCTTCTAACACTTATGTAGAGATCCAAGACATGAAATAGCTAATGACATGACCTAAGAAATTGATAATCTAAGTGAGGACATCCTTTCAACACTTAAACATTAAAGAGAAAGATATTTTATTAAATTTGATTTTAACAAAACTCCAAATATGCAACAACAAGAACAAGTTGATCCTATAGTTGATTAGTGCCTTATCTATTGGGAAATTCCACAAGTTAAACACATTCATCTATAATACCAGTGGCTTATTCCATACATCAAGATATTAGATCTATCTAATCACTTTGTGAATCAAACATCAATGTGCATAAAGACCTCATTCTCATGAAATATCCTTTTCAAATAACGAGCAACCCTGTCAAATACATCAAGCATTTACTTGGCCCTTTATTCCAATAGAAAAATATATCAGACATACAATCTTAAGGGGATGCAAATGGGTTTTAGTTCTTTGTCCCTAAATCACATAAGATTGCAAATTACAAAGATAGGAGATGAGAATCAAAATGAAACTAAGAGATTCCTATTCATTTGTATTTATTTCCTTGAAACTATACATTCAGATGCATATAAAAAAATTCATAAAACCATGAATTAGATCAAAACTAGATATATTATCTTAACTATTATTGTTCATATAAGATAAATATGCTGAAGAATGTGGTATCATAGTGAATGCGGTATTATAGTAGTGAAATATGTTCAAAACTAGAACCCTTGGTCTTATAGATCTGAGAAAACTCAAGATTGGAACCCCTCAAAATAGATGAGAAAGAAAGAGATATAGGAAAAGAATGGAATCCTAGATTTGATTTGGAAATGACATGTGTCCACTTGAGTTTTAATTCCTTTTTGTTGTAAAACATCTCTCATCTTTCTACCCATGAAATCTGATATAAATTTCATCATTATTTTGTAACAAACTCAAAATATCTCTTCCTTAATGATGAAAACCCTTGTGTTACCAAAATATCTAAAATGCATCATGAAATGTTGATAATACCTTGATTCAACTAATTTGGATGTGACAAAATTCACCCACAACTATATTTTTACTACCGCCTATGTTCATTCAATTCACCATTTTACTAGAAATCAAATTTGAACTCCCTCAACTAAATGAAACTAAAAAAATGGACACCTGATAAAAATCCTCACATAACTTTAACCAGTGAATTCCTATGCAAAAATAGACTCCAAAAATGGAAAGTTCATTCTCTCTCAATTTCAGCGATATATAATAGTACTATACTTTTTTATTAGAAATGCCCAGAATCCCATTTTGAAAATTCAGCTATTGTCATGGCTTTGAGACTGCATTTTGGCATATATTTGACTTTTCCTAAAGTTTAAACAATAGGATTAAATCAAATTTTATTTAAAATTCTTGCTGCATGTTTGGGAAAAGGAAAACAATAAATTTTTTTTTTTTTTTATGCCTATTCCCTCCTTTCATCTGGGTCAAACTAGTTTGATTGGCTCTAACATGTGCCATCACTAGATTGGCCTAATTTCTATGTAGTCCCCTGACACTTACTACCTGGGTGCCACATGTCACCATCTCATTGGTCACTTGTTCTTCCACGTGGCAGTTGCCATGTCACTATTGCAGTCAGCATGTTGCCATGTCATCACAACATAGCGATGTCACGACACATGGCACCTTAGGACACATAATCTACCTCATCATTACCTTGTCACCATGACATGTTGGCCTGCCACATCATTAGTCACTATGTCTCATGACACCTCAGCAGGGTGCCATGTCATTGCAACATAGCGATGTTGCAATACATAGCACTATGTACCACATCAGGACCTCAGGAAGTGTGCCATGTTTGAAAGCATTTGTCATGTGTCACTATCAGATTCATTCTTGGGTCACCACTTGTCATCATTTGGTTGGTTTGGAGGATCCATTCATTGTGTGTGGGCATTTAAAATTTCATCCATGTGGCTATTTTTGACTGGCCTTAGGTCAGCCCATGCAAGCACTCGTTCCTCCAAAAGCACCATGTCTTGAAAAAAAGTTAGATAGTTGGCACTCATGTATATAAATATTCTAAAAACCTCCCATCTACTCAATGTGGGATAATTTCTTGACCATCTCTGTTGCCATCTTCCTCTCAGACTATGCTAACTTACTTTTCTTTAGGCTGTGGAGGCATATCAAAACTGTCTTGACTACCTCATACTTTTCCAACATCGAGTAGTGTTACCTTAGGGGCTTTTAAGAAAATCCTTGGGTTAATCCTTAGTTGATCAAGTGAGGGTTAGGGAAATGACATAAGGTAGAGATCAAAAAGCATAACCTTATGGTCCTCCATATCAAAACCTTCACCCACTATTACGAATGAAGGATCTATTCATCTAGTACTCCAATCTATAAAATAAAAGGTAAAATGATCAATGTCAACAATGTAATTCATTTCCTCTTTTGTTAACCAATCTCGAGCTCATTCTTTGCATCTTGTGGCTTGAAATGGAGCCAGACATGGGTGTATTAGCACTTGGTGAGAAACTAATTGAAATTTTTTCCACATAATGCTACCAATAGATGTCATTTTGCTATGGTTTATGTATAGGTTACTTCATTTATGCTGCCCAAACCAAGTACATTTATGTTTGCAGCCTCCTCTTCTTCATGGATTACCATTGCACATGCTTGGTTTGGAAAGAAATTTAATTTTATTCTTTCTTATTTGAAAAATTTTCCATTTATGTTTAAACCACTCACCACAAATTCAATGATTTATGGTGACTTTCTCCCACCACTGTGGGTTCTAGATTCTTCTTCATGTCGCCTTCCTTGACACCTTCTCCCTCTATTGTCATCTAACTCCTGCCATGGCCTTCCAATTTTTCATTGCCAAACCCTTTTCATTTTTGTCCCAAGAGGTCCCTGATTGTGTGGAAAGCCACTATGCTTTATTGGAGTGTCCATTCATCCTCAGCACCTCAAAAGCTAAGTAGAGGAGAGGATCCAATACTTGAACACCTTAACTTTGCACTTATCAAATTACTATGTGGAAATTTCAAATCACTCACAATTTTTTACAATACTTGGTAGTTGTCTACTTATAACTAAGGTTTCAAGTTAACATCATATATCATGATGGCACATCAACATGCTTTTTGCCAAGCTATCCAAAATAACCCAAATAAAAAGTGAGACCAATGGTCGGCATAAAGGATACTCATACTTGCATAGCTGATGTGGTATTACATCATTGGTTAGTTTTTATAGCTAAGGTATATTTCATTCCATTTTGGGTAGTCATCATTGTACTAAAAACTTTAAAGTCACAAGTATTAGTACAATATTGTCAAAAAAATTGGGCATTAAGTCAATAAGTGTAGGTATCAAGTGAACAACTCCTATCACAACTATTGGAACACATTCAAGTATTGGGTCCTCTTCCCTAAGCCAAAAGAGGGTACCTTTTAAATGCATTCACAAATTTTGGGATAAATTCAGTTCCTATAGCATACAAACAAGGCATAGCCCAACTTCTGGATAGAACGTCTTGCTCAACATATGTGAAAATGGAGTCCTTCCACTATCCTTTTTAGTCAGGCTCACTAGTCAATCCTTAGAACTTAGCCATCTAAGAATTTGAACATTCTTCAAGAATAAAATATTTTCAAAATGCAATTAGATTACAAAAGTGAAGGAATCAGTTGCACAACTATGTTGGATTTTGCTCAATTTCCCTGTAATGAACAATGTTGCAAATGCATTTAAGTTTAGTAGAGTCTTGAGAAACTAGAGATCTCCTATTCCACAGATTAATGATGATTAAATGTTAATGAAAAAAGGACTTGATGTCATTCCATAGATGCCAAGATCTTGCTAAAAAAGTAGAGAGACATTAGTTGGAAGTTTTAAGAACATTTCATAAGTCAACCCATTCATGACATAGATTTTAATCTTTGATTCAATCAAAAGGTTGAAGATATAGAACCATCTCGACATATGTGAGATTTGTACATCTTCACCAACCTCATGCAATTTTTCCTTGATGTCCAAGGTGAGTGTTCGTATATCACACTATTTCTTAAATAAATTAAGAACATTTTATACTAAGGTGTCCAATGTGGTGAGAATAGTGGAAATTCCCACTCTTTGAAGTGTAATCTCACGTGCAACCTTTTTCAAGACCTTATTTTTAAGATTCTTTTCTAATCCCTCCAATTATTTGGCTCTAGTATCTACTTCAGGCTCATTCAGTTTCTCAACTATTTGCACAAGTTACTCCAATATTGGAGTCTTCTTATTAATACTAATATGAGGAACAACATCTAATAGTTATCTTTGATTTCATAAAGAACTTGTTTCTACTTAAGATCCTTCCTCAATCTATCATACTCGACCTTATTGCTACATAGTGCTCCATATTCATTTGAGGCATCATAATCCAATGTGTTAGGATTCCAATCTATTATGATTATGACCTAATCAAGTGTAACTAGATTGGTCCTAACTAATGGTATAGTCTCAATTTTGTTCACCTTCTTCTACTTCTTTCCATTAGAATCAATAGTACTTATACTCAGTGATGGTTTGTATGGTATGGAATTGGGTTTCCCTTATTTGTCTGTTGTGGCACATCATCCTTCTTAGTCTCATTTTTTTGTTCTCCTTGATAAATGCTAACAATTAACACAATTTTTATTTGTGGCACACAAGGCATAACCTTTGATTGATATTGTGTAAGAACTTTCCATTTCATCTTTATTCATATCTTCTTTCATTTCCTCCTCTTTCTTCTCTTGATGTCTTGTAATAGATGGTATAACTAATGCATACTAAAATATTATTTGGGATGTAACCCCAGATTGTGTCAAATCTTCTTTCTTCTTTTCATTTGGTGAACTTGTCTGTCCTTTCCCTTTATTTTCCTTACTATGAGGTCTCTAGGATTGTGGTCTTGTACTGGTAGCAAAATCATTTTCTTTTTTGTTCCTTTTCTCTCCTCCCATTTGAGTATTTCTACCATTAATATTATCATTCTTCTACTCAATAGTTGAATCTCTCCCTTGAGTAGTTTGAGCCTATTTCTTGGCATCCTTTGCATCTGTGTCCTTTTGATTTTCATCTATATCCATAGGCATATTAGAAATAATAGAATGTAAAGAACTAGTAAGAATATTTTGAGTCTCATTTTGTGTGTCAGGTTTGGGATATTCCCTAATTTGTTTAATAACTAGTATGAATCTTGTGAGTTTGGCATGTGTAGGTCTAGTATTTGTTTCCTTTTTAGTTCACTACTCGATAACTGACAATATATCTTCATCTTTTATCGCATCAACTCTTGGATTCTCTTTCGTAACATCCTCAATGGTAACAACTTTTTATTTTCCATTGATACCATTCACTATATTGTGTACTTCATCTACAAATTTTTGGGATGAAACATTATCATATTCATCTTCTTGATTATCAAGGTCAATGTGCTCATTATTATTTTCTTGTGTTACCTCCTCTACATCCAAGTAAAATTGTAGATTTGTTTCCAAATTATTTTTCCATGTACATCAACATCTTGTAATATATTTGTCAAAATGTATAATGCTCTTCATTTTTTAACAAATCTTTGGTTGTGTTTTTTTATTACCTCACTAATTTCACCAACATTAAAGAATGACATTATTCTAGCAAGTGATATGTCTCTTATTTGTTTTCCATTAGTCAATCCATATTTCTATCATTTTTTCAGGTTTCTTGTATAACTCATTAATAATCTTATCATTACCCTCCTTGAGATTATATTCTTTAGTACCTTCTTGTTTTATGGGAGGTCTAAAGGTATTTAAATCTTCTTTTATACCTTCTATTAGTCCTTATTACTTTTCGAGTGAAATATGAAGAAGAAAAGTTAGAGCCTTGATCACTCTTGGCTATTCGAAATTGTTATACAAATTATGTTTCATAGATTCTGAATTATTCTCTTTATTCTTTTGGTTTGAATGAAAGTGAATATCTAACCCTACATTTTGGTTAGATTTTTTTTGTTCATTTTTTTCTTTAGGTTTTCTCAAAATTTTCTGCATAATGATGATATTTCTAGATTTAGCCTCAAGTCAATATTTAGAAGTTGATATTTTTTGTTAATGTGGGGATTGTGAGCCTTATCTCATAGAATGAGTTGATCACAAATATTATTATGTGTCAACATTCTATCTTCCATCAACCTGATGTGCAATTTGATGTTTTCTCTTATGTCTTCAATAAATAGATTTATTTTACATATTTCACATTATTCCAACCTATTTATCTTATCTACTATATCTGAATTATCTAAGCACCATTTATTGTTCTTAGTTAACTCCTTTTCCTTCTCTATTAAACCACTTATTTTGTTATCATGGATATTTTCATTTCCACTTTCCTTTTTCAAATAAGAATCTCCTTGTTTTCTTGAACCTATACAATATTGTTCCAAATTAATTTTAGGACTTGAATTCAAATCCGTTTCAAATCTGTCTCTATTATCTCTCCTTCTTCAATTTATAAATCTCGAGTTTGGATCATGCTTACTAAGTGCTTACCCATGTTCTTTGGATCTCCTAAAATTTGAAAATTACATTTCCTTGTATCTTTATAGATACCATCTAATGTTATTTTCTTTATATTATTGAGAAACTAATTTTTCAAATCTAATGTCAGTTGCTTATATCAATAAAATTGTAATCATTATTTCTTGAATCTAGATCAAACAACTTTATTTCTTGAAATATTTTTGGTATATCCTAGGATGTAATTTATAGATTGATCTATTGGTAATAATCTTAATTGGATCTAACTCATGAATTTCATTTTTATATATTAACTAGGATCTTAACATCACCAAATTCTATAAAACTAAGTTCTAGATCTAGAAAAATACATGTAGGATTACCAGTTCTTTTCAATATCAGAATATGGTTGAGTTCCATTGTTATCTTATTTATTATTATCCAAGTTTTTTTATACATTTTTCTAATATGAGACTCATCAAAGTTGGGGTACCACTTACAAAAACTAACACTATATCCTTTAAGAAAATATTGAGAATTAAGAAGTAAAACATCTTTAATATACTTATTATTACAATGTAAATTTGCTAAATAATTGGAAAGAGAAAGTATACTTGCTTGTCCCTCATAGCCTACCTTTAAAAATTCTACTAATGTAGACTCTTTGGGTTTGAATTATTCCAAATTGAAAATAATCCTAATGACTTGCATTCAAACCACTAGTTCTTTGTGAAGTGATTTCTTATGATTGTAACTTTTTCTTCTCTTTCCTTAGTTTCTTTGTAACAATATTGGTGTTTATTTTCTATTTGTTTAGTTTTATATGGAAACTTTCTTTGATCTATATCATCTTTCTTCTTATGTTTTTTTGATCTTTTGAAGTGGATTAAGGAGTTTTTCTTGTGTAGCAGTAGGTATTTTGTATGGGTACCTCCATTATTTTCCTAAAGCTCAAATTTATCAATTTGTACCCTAGTAAGGGCTTCAAAACTATTCATGTAGGGTAATGTCATGACTATATTTTTATCCAAGAAAATTGCTTGCACATATTTTTTATTTACAATTTTGCATGTCTTAGTTCTTTTGCATGTTCATCATTTGCTATTTTTGCAACAATAGAAAAGTTTTATTTTTTTGGTGACTGAGATTGCTAAAGGTGGGCGTTGTTGAGATCACCGGGGTGTTTGAGCATTTAAGTGCCCTTTTTCTCCTAGATCAAAGCTCTTTTTTCTTTGTCACATTTGAATTTATGAAATCTTGGAGCTGCATATGATATTTTCTGCACTATTTTAGCTAATTCTGCCATCATTGTATGATATCACCAAATATTAGCATGTTTCCTTTTAGTTAATGGTAATCACACTGTTTCCTTTGCATGCATTATCCACTATGCTATGTCACTTTGATGCCAAGACTTAGTCATGCCTTTTCTGCTTTCCAAGATGGTAGATTTATAATATCTTTTTAATTATTAATATGAGTATGGATTTTGATTTTTTTTTTTTTTTTTCCCAAATTGATAGGCGTAGCAGTATTATAGTGTAAAAAAATCAAGTAATGGAATTAATGTTTTAGAGGCTAGAGAAAGTTTATTTCGACAGATGCAAGCAAGGAATATTGTGGTGAATCCTTAGTCCTACTAATGCAATGAGAATCTAAGGGTACCCCTGTTGGAGGTAATTTGGATCCTTGCAAATAACTACATAGTAGAAATACAACAACAAAGCAAGATCTAGTACCAAATAATAGTACTTTATTCATAGATATAACTATTTACATGCAATATGCACAACTGTAAGGCCTTCCAGGTTAGGGCCAAATAAAACAAAAATTACAAAATAGTTCTACAAGATCCCACAAGATCCAAATCACAATCCTAATCCCAGCTAGTCCAAATCCACACTCTAGTAGAAACCTCCAAGGGAATTTTAACTTGTGCTCGCAAGCCCACCAAGAAATCTCCTAGTTTTCAAGCCACAACTACTAGCTCTTCAAAGTTTGCATCAAGATAGATCACGATGACTAAAGATTCTGTAAGCCCCCCTACTTATACCCAACTAAGCCATGGGTCAACCTAGTTCATTACAAATTAAATGAAAACCCTTATATTAAATATATGTTGAGCCACAAGTCAACTACAACACAAATTAAATACCCAAAGTCAACTACAACATGAATTAAATGCCAAAAGTCAGCTCACTAACAACTTGGAACCTGCACGAACCAAGACCAAATCAAGTGATAGAGAAACCAAGCCAATCATTAGCCAAACCACAAGTAATGTTGATCTCCCACTACATGCCAAGCTCCTAGTGTATACCGAGCAACCAACACATGTCGAATACTGTAGTGAATATTGAGCAATATGTATCTATTGAGCTCCTTCAATGAACAATCCCCTTCAATGACCAAGCTCCTGACTGAGCCCACAACTCCTAGCCAAAATACCTCCAACATGCATGATTGCAAGCAAGCCCAGGATGCTCCTACATCACACACCCTAGGTTTGAAAAGATTTTCTTAGTAGCTAGAAGAACATCTTTTGAGATTTAGTATATAAATCCCAAATTAGTTCTTCACATACATATTATCCAAGTCCTCAACTTGTACACTCTTTCCCTTGTTCTTCTTCCTCTTCTTCACATCCATCCTAGGTGTTCTATAGGTCTTCTTCCCATGCTAATCTCCAACCCTCTCATAATCCTTCAACTCAACTTGGCTACCAAGACATAGGTTTCTCCTACCAAGTTTGTCATTCTGCAAAGGAGTCAAGGAATGCTTCCTGCCACCTTTCATAATAGTAAAATCATTCTTGACACAATCATGCATAGCCCTGCAATCATACTGCCAAGGTCTACCAAGAAACACATGACAATTTTTCATGTCCACAACATCACACAACACTTGATCCTTATACTAACCAATCTGGAAATCAACAAGCCATTTCTCCCTCACCTCCAAAGAATGCTCACCTTGCAACTAGCCAATCCTATAAGCATAAGGATTTCTCATTCTCTTCAAACCAAGTTTCTGAACCATTTCCTCAACAATAAGGTTATCAGTACTAACACCATCCACAATAACCTTGTAGACTTTACCACCAGACTCACAACAAGTCCTAAACAAACTAGTCCTCTAAAAAGAATCCAATGTCCTCTGACCAATCAGTACTTTTCAAGCTAGTAAACTCTCTCCTTTCTCAAGCTAACTATCTTAGACTTCAACCTCATTCACAACAACATATTTCCTACTATGAGGACATTCAAAAGATCTATACCCTTCTTCACCACATCTAAAATAATTACCTCTAAACTCACCTCCACCTATCCTTCTCTTCTCATCAAAAGTTTTTGGTTCACCTTTTGCACTTGGTTTAGCTTTTGCCAAGCTATCCTGCTTCTCCTTCCATCTAGCATTACCTTGACTTTTCCTCTTCAATTTATCTTTTGCCTTTAGGTTATATTGATAAGAATCCTTAACCAAAGAAATATCTAGCATACCAAATTCATCCTAAATATTGAATCTCAAACTATTAATGTATTGAGATACCTTCTCTTTTAACAATTGTCTATGCCTAGATTGAATAGTCAACTTGTAGAACTCCTCGGTATAATATTTCACAATCATATTCTTTTACTTCAAATTCTACAACCTTTTAAACACCTCAAGTTCATAATCAGGAGGATTGAACTTAGCCTTGAGTTTAGTTACCATTAATCTTGATCTAGTGATCTTCATTTCACCTTCCTCTTCTCTATCTCTTTGCAATTCTTTACACCAAAGAGCAGCCTGTCCTTTCAACTTAGTTTGTGTCAACCTCACTCTAAGTGGATACCCAATATGCTCAAGCTCAAAGTAGCCTTCCAATTCTTCAATCCAATAAATCAAGTTTTTAGGAGTCAAAGTACCTGAGAAATTAGAAACCTTCATCTTATGCTTCAGCCTTAACTGAGATCCAGGTCTAGAAAACTGACTAGCCCTAGTTCCAATAGGTCTCTCCACATGATCATTTCTATCCTTAGCATTGGATCCAGCAATTTCAAAGTCTTCAGTAACTTCCTCATAACCATCTTCAATACCCACATGCCTAGGTACACCACCTAAAGCACTCACATTTTTAGCAATTATGTCACTCTTCATCAATGTCATCCAAGATCTGAAATTGGCTATAATCACCTCCACTTCAGATCTAAAATCTACTTTAACCTTCTCTAAGATCCATTCCTCCACAACATCACTAAGATCATTAATTTCTCTAGAGTCCAATCTTCTTGGATGCATCTTCCAAGATTTTTGCAAACCCAAGGTAATAGATCCACAAATCCAAAAGATCAATCAGCTCCACTAGATCAACCTTCTCTTCTAGCCTTCACCCAAGTCTTGCTAAAAACTACCTCAACTATGGTGATCTATCTATACACTCAAGAACACCTTCACTCTACTACCACATCATGCAATGAGAATCTAAGGGTACACTTATTGGAGGTAATCTAGATCCTTGTGAATAACCACACAACAAAAAAGAAAGATCTGATACCAAATCACAATACTTTATTCATAGATATAATTGTTTAGATGCAATATGTCTGGCTATAAGACCCTCCAAATTATGGCCAAATACAACAACAATTACAAAACAATTATGCAAGATCCCACAAGATCCATCTTAAAATCCTAATCCTAGCTAGTTCAAATCCACAATCTGGTAGAAACCTCCAAGGAAATCTTAACTTGACCTTGCAAGCCCACCAAGAAATCTCCTATTATTCAATCCATGGCTACTAGCTCTTCAAAGTTTGCATCCTCTTTTCCAAGATGGATCATGATGACTAAATACTCCACAAGACCCCCTACTTATACCCAACTAAGCTACAAGTCAGCCCAGTTCATTACAAATTAAATTAAAACCCTTACATTAAATATATGTTGAGACACAAGTTGGCTACAACACAAATTAAATACCCAAATTTGGCTACAACACAAATTAAATGTCAAAAGTTAGCTCACTAACAACTTGAAACCTAGAAGAATGAAGACTAGACTAAGTGATAGAGAAACCAAGCTGAGCATCAACCAAACTACAAGCAATGTCGAGCTCCTAGTGCATTCCAAGAGACCAACACGTATCAAGCACTGCAATTAATGTTGAATAATTTGTATCTCTTGAGCTCCTTCAATGACTGAGCCCCTATAATGACTGAGCTCCTTGGCCACAACTACACCCTTCAACGGCTAAGTGTCACTATTTGGTGACCGAGTCCACAACTCCTATCCAAAATACCTCCAACATGTAGGATTATAAGTATGCCTAGGATGCTCCTGCATCACCTATAGTGGATGATGAGTTGTAGCTAGAAAATGACAACTTATAGGTGATACCATAAACTACATGTAGAAGCTTAAGAGTTGGAAGATCAGAACCAACTCTATCTCTTTAGTGATTCATAGGAGTAGTCTTTACTTTTTAAAACCCTAACCAATGATTGATACAATTAATCTATATTATGAAAATTACTCTCTTATTAAATCCTTATCGCTTCCTTTGTTGTGCTTGTCATTGCATGTTAAGTACGAATGATGTCTTCAAAAATATTTACAAACTTAAGTGTCGATAATGATATTTTTGGAAATGGGAGTTACAAAAACCCCTATTTAGATTTGGCTTATTTATTTTCTACTTTTGTTGTGAAATTTTGTTAGTCACATGGGAGAGCTTGCTTTTTGTATTATGTTGATCGATTAATTTATCATTGGTTTTTATATTTATTTTATGCCTTGTTTATTGCTCCTGTCCACATTCGTAGATATTTTTATGATATTTTCATTCCTATCGAGGATCATCATATATTTGCATATGGGAGATATAGTAAAAATAGTGTGTAGAGGTACTTGATATAAGAAGCGTAGGGGGTAGAGATGAAAGTGCATGGCTGGTAAAGTATTTCATTATAGAGTTATGGTCAAATATTTCCAACTCTAGTTCTTTATTCCTAAATGTTGAGCTGTCATTTTACACAATGCTAAATGGCAGGAATTCTTGCGAACTCCTCTCTTGAAAAGCTAATTTTGCAAATCGACTCCAAGGTTTTGGGTGATCTTGTGACCTACTGGAACCCACCTAGTTGAAGATAAATATGAATGTTCATGAGGAGGCCTTTGCTAGTTCGTTTTGATTTTGGATGGAATGTAGAATTTGCACACTCTTCCAAACATAACACTAAAAGAACTATATTTTTTGTAATTTTTTTTGTTTTTTAATGAATGCAATCTAACAATGCAACTAATATGAGTTCCTATTCTAACAAGGGGGTTAATAAAGAAAATAACAAGAACTTAAAGAAAATAACATGAAATTAAAAGAAAATAATGTGAAATTGAAATCCTAATGGACATAAGCTACAAAGAAAAATACACTACAAGTTAAGCTTTCAAAGAAATCAGTGGATAACCAATGAAAATAGGAGCAGCACTTCCTATATTCCACTGATGCAATCGTCGATGGGAAATTTCAATAACTAAATGATATTTCACTCTTCATCAAATCACAAGGCCACAGAAAGTGGGCTCATGTGAGACAAAGAGTTATGCAAGCACAATTTGGTGATTTCTTCTTGAGCTCAATACATCAGCAAAATTCGTAAATCTGTAGCAAATACCAAAACTAAAAGATTGCACAACCAAAAACAACACAATAAACCTTTGGCTCATTCACAATCTCATGAACAAAATTCATAAAATAATGACGCATTCAGGCAAGAATCACTACACTCCAAATGCGAGCACCAAAAGCATAATTTTATTGTATAATAACGACGGCCCTGATTACATATTACAATAGGGTATTTATAAGAAATCATCTCCTCAATTTGTGTTGAGAGTTAGAGATATCTTCATGCAATAAAATACTTTTAAAATATTAAAATGAACTAAATATATACAATCTAACAATTAATTCAGTGCTTAGTAGGACTCCATCCATATTTTATTCATTAATTGGATGCATGAGCCTTTACATGTCAAAAACAAAGAAATTATGAGAGAAGAAAGAGGAGGAAGCTCCAAGTCAAAGTAGGAGTGTTTAGAGGTGCCAAAATTAGAAGCTGGTCCTTCACTAGGCTTGTGTCAAAGTTAAACTGTCGTCAAAATGTATTTTCGATGCATGGAAAGTGCTATTTTTGGAACAAGTAGTTAACTTTCGGTGCACCTTTGAATTGTAGAGCTAGGGACCTACATACCTATGGAGCTATGGAGCTGCGTGTTGGGTGATGCAACGTGCTCCCCTGCCCACAGGTGGTTAATTATGTGGTGTTCCATGTTCACTAACAGTCATGGCTTTTTGGTGAAATGGAAAATGGGCCCTACAATTGGTATCAGAGTCTGGTTTTGGCCTGGTCATGGGTTCAAATCTCCCCGGTGCCTTCCTGACCCGCGTAAGCACCTGGTATGCGCGTCGAGGGGGAGATTGTTGGGTGATGCGACGCGCTTCCCTGCCCACAGGTGGTTAATTATGTGGTGTTCCATGTTCACTAACAGTCATGGCTTTTTGGTGCAACGGAAAATGGGCAACGGAAAATGGGCCCTACACTGCGGACCTCAACAGGGTCAAAAATCTCAAAATTTTACCGAGAATCAAAATTGAAATTCTGGCATCTGGGTTTTGTTCTTCTTCATCCCAAAGCTATGTTTGGATGTTTTCCCTTGAATTTCTCTATCATCTCAGTAATTTTAGCAACATCTAGAAGATCTAAAGCCTTATATTTATCCTTGACCTTCTATCTATAATTGTCTACCTCAATTTGGGTATCTACAAAATCCCCAAGTTTGGTACCCAATTCTAATAAGGCTTCTTTTGTATTGAAGGCTTGTCTAATATCTTCATCACTGGATGCCTCCTCCAAAGTCTTCTTAAAATTCTCTACTACTACCTCAACGGGCAATAGCTTCTCTCATTCCTCATCCTCAAAAATGTCCAAGCATGCATCACTATATAGTTTCTCTACTTCCAAAATTTTCTTTCAAGCTTGGTCCTTGAGCAGATGGATCTCCTCATGTCATATTCCCATTACCTTATTGCTATCTACTATCTTCCTTATCCAATCATCAATCATATCAAATTCTTCTCTGGTATATACATCAATCAAAACCCAATATGTGGGGGGGAAATTGGATTATTTGGGGGAGTGGAGTGGGTAAAACAATCTTTGGCCTTTTATGGCTTGTAGAGTCTACAAATCCTTACTCCAGGCCCATATCTCATCCATAATACTGAAGTCCTACTTCAAAATTTCTATGATTTTATTCACATTCTCCTGTGTAGCATGTAGTAATTTCAAATTTCCTGTAATTATTGTAACACCATTATCTTCAAGGCTTTCTCACCACTCCTGACAAGCCTTCAAAAATGGATCAAGTTGTACACCTCCCCCTTCTCTAAGTATAGTATTCAGAGTATGCTCAAAGTGCTTAGGATCTAAAGGACCAACAACTTCAGCTAGATATCCCTTTAGGATTTCAACCTGCCTTTGAAGTGGTTGGAGATTGGCCTCCTCTTGCTCCATGTGCCTGAGGACCTCTTTGACTCCCATGGTCATCATCAGTTAGGTTGAATCCTGTGTAGGCCTTCCCAACATAACATCCTTCAATTCATATCTTCAAGGCTAAGGCCTTCTACATATGTGCCTTCAGGAGGGAGAGCCACTTGTGCAAATAGTTCTTGGTTCCTTATGCTGGTGACAAATGCCAATGGTGTTGCCACATGTGATGGAGACTCAGGTTTATTCAAAATCTATGCAATGTCACAAATGTCTTCCTCTAAAGCACAAAATTGAGGCTTAGTACTCCTCATTATTTCCTTCCAGATCCATCTAGGGATGTGTCCTATTGAGGACCTAGCTCTTGATGATGAATGGGTGTGTTATGCTATCTCCTTCCCCTTATCACTCCTACTTGGAGTTGTCTCCTATTGTGAGGGCTCCCCTTCTGTAGCTTTAGTCTCAATAGACCCTATAGCTTGAACCTTGGTGTCTTGGGAAGGTGGTTGAGAAAATTCCACCATTTGTCCCTCCTTTGACACTTCATCAATTGCCATTTGTTCTGGTTCCTCCTCCTATGATGGTTCCTTTTTAACTTGTTCCTTCTTTGAACTCTGAGGTGGAGGAGTCACCGAGCCACTATCTACCACCATAATTTGTGGTGGAGATGGGGGAGTAAGATCAGGACCCTATGTATCTGGTGGCATCTGTGTCAATTTTTCCTGTTGAGGTTCACCTGTAGGGGTGTCCTTGATCTTATCCCCAATAAATTCGATACCTAAGGGTAGGAAATCAAAATCTAACATTGAAAAAATGTCATTTCCCTCTTCACTCTGGTCATCCACCCACTACTATACTTCATCTTCTGAAGAAGAGAGTTCTAAGGGTTCTGTTTGGGTGGATGGCAAGGTACCCATGGCACTCTTTCTCCTTTGCAACTCTGTGGCTCTTGCTAGCTGAGTTCTTCCCTGTAGGGGCACTTGTTCCTCTCCCTCTTTTGACTCTTCTTCTTCCTCCTCTTCATCTCCCTTCGGAATGCTTTTAGGAACAAATGGGGAAGGCACCAATCTTCTATTGATCCTTTGCCTCTTTTTCATCTAGATCTTAATCCTCTTCTTTTGTTTCTTGGAGGTAAAAGCAGAAGCTGGCTCTTCTTGCATAGGAGGAATGGAGACTTGCAAAATCTCTCCCTCTTTTGGTTGGCTGCACACAATGGGAGGAAAATGAGGTTCATCCTAGACTTGAATAGCTCCAATATCTTTAGACCCTTGTGCACTTTGTTCTTGCTACTTGGGAGGCACCTGTTCTATCTGAATCCTTTGAGGGGAGGTCCTCTTTCCTTTTTTCTTTCCCTTCCTTTTAGGAGGGTGATAATATCCAACTAGACGATCAAGCTAGTACACTATTTTTGGCCTGATAGGAGACTGGGTTGCAAAGGTAGGAATTGTTACTTTCTTCTCTCTACCTCTTTCTGGGTGGGCATGTGCATGAAAGATCACTATATCAAGAATTGGATCAAGTGGAAAAGGTTTCTTGATCCAATCCTTCATCATTCTAAAAACATGCCTCGCTTGATGATTAATATCATTGCCCTCCTCCCTGTCAACCTCAACATTCATAATGGTTCTTTCACCAATCTTGTCTGAGTTGAACAGGGGGTCTAGTAACTCCTTAGAATCATGTCGCCTTATTTCCTCTAGGATGTTCAACTGGAGAGCCTTCTCTACTAGATATAAAGTCATCCTACAATAGTCCCTTATGCAGACATTGTAGTTGTTTGTGGCATTCATCTAGTGATCTTCAACTACATCCTCATGATGGAAGTCCTTTCCTACCAGACTCTCCACTCTCCCAATATTGTCAAAGTAAGGCCGAGGCAAGTTGTACTCTTCAAGGGGATAATTCTTCCACTCCCACTCGAAGGATAGAATATCTTGCTTCCACTTCACCTAATATGGTCCTATAACGAATGGTCATGCCTAGCAAGGTCTCCATTGCCTCTTTATCTTCTCATATGCCAACTCAATTTGTCAGGCAATCTCTAATAGAACTAGTTTGTCACTTAGTTATCTCAGGAGCTTCTTAGGATTGATGGAGGCACCAACTACCCAAAGATATGTGAACATCTTGAACTAAATGAAGTAGGCTCCAAGCATTGTAATCTATGCTTTGGCTTCATCAAATAACCTCTTCCCATAGTCTCCCTCAATGAATCGAATGATCACAAAAAAGAATGCATCATTCATGATTCTATATTCTTTACTCTGTGCAAAGAGCTTCTTCTTCACCAAGTGGAGGTAGACTATGTATGGCCAGGGATTGGGATCCTACATACTACCTCTCTTGTACAAACTAGGGTAGTTTGTCACCCTTGCTACAAGCAAGTATACCATGTAAGAAGTCATGTAAAACTTATTCTTGTCCTTCACCATCCTCAATTACTCACACAAGTTTTCACTTAGTGTAGTGGCCCAGTCTAGTGGTATCTTTGCAGCTTTGATGGTCTCAATTAAGTTGACCATGAAAGTGTTGAGGTGGCCTACTACAAGTAAGCCCATGACTCTGCTCAAGAGAATGATGAAATAACTGATATCCTCCTTCATGTATCCTCGGGTCATATCAACTTTACTTGTTATCTTTCCCCTAGGAAGCTTCTCAATGAGGTAAGAGGATTGTATGATATCAATTGCCTCCCACTGGTGCTCCCTATACCATCTCTCAGCTACTTCATATGAGAGCCTAATGAATTGATCTTCTCTTGGGAGATGGAAGACCCTCTCAATATTGTCAGGTCATAGAGCCAACACAACCTCTCTAGTAACACTCTTGACTACCCTTTCTTCAGGAACGAAATGATGTGCTAGGGCCATGATTAGTTCAGCTGATTGTACTGACATAAGATGTGAAGCTACATTTACCAACCCTGAATGGATCAATGAGGAGACCAAAGCTGATCTCTTGATGTGCTTGTTGCAAATTCTTAGAAATTCCCCCAAATCCGTGTGTCCCAAATTGGTATCTCTAATTTTTGTGTAATCATCATGGAATCTTGATTTTAAGGGTATGCCTTAGAACTTGAAAATGACGGGTTTGGGTGTTGCTCCAGATGTGGATGCCATTTGATCACCTACATGTTGTGAGAAAAATGTTTATTAGTTCAAAGTACTAAAGACTTGAAATAAAACGTAAAAGCTTTAAATTTAAATAAACATAAAGAATAAATAAAATGCCCAATTTGGGCAATTTTATTTATTTTCTGTTATTATTATTTTTTTATTTTTATTTTTTTTTTATTTTTTTAATTAAATGGGGTGAAAACATGGAGGTGTGCGCACACAACTAGGGTTTGCATGGCTGCAGTGCACAGCAGCAAAGGGCCGCAGTGGAGGAGGTTAGGGTTTGTGAAGTGCAAGTTCGAAGGTGGGCATGTGCATTGTACACAGTAGTGCAATGGACTACGGGGTGGTGCATATGGGCATGCAGCACCACGGACAAGTGTGCGGTGCTAATGTGAGAGAGCATGTACAACACCACATGGGTAGAGTGTGACGCCATGTGGTTAGCTCACGACACTGTGGGTGATATGGAGGGAAACACATGGCACCAATGGTGGGGCATGTGGCACTGAAAGGCACACACAGTACTAAAGCATGCACGGCACCAAAGGGCCCGCACGAGGAGTAATAGAGGGGTGTGGTTTTGAACCATTACCTTATGCTCGCAAAGTAAACAAAAAATTGGCGAAAAAATTGTGTGATAATGAAATGAAGGGGAGGGGATTTTATAACCCTGACTTGTTGGGAGAGGTTAGCAGTGTGCTCAGCGCAGGCGCATGTGTGCGCGGCGTGCATTTGCGCGACACCGATGATGATTTTTCTTTGAACTTTTATATTTTATATTTTTTGATTTTTTTTGTCTTTTTTACTTTATTTTAGTTTTTTGGGTTTTTCAATTTTTGAATTTTTTGTGTTTTTATGATTTTTTGACTCAAACACTTTTTCCCAAATCTCAAACTGTGGGTTCAGGAGTCTAAAAGAAGCATGGGGTCCGCATTCCTAGTGAGGAATGGGGCATGTGTTGTGGAACCACAACACTGAACCACCATATTCTTTGGGTCTACATATTTTATCCCATTTGATTATAGCTTGCTTCTTCATTTTTGTTGTGTCTTGCCAAAAAAAGTTTCTTAACTTACTTTCTAGATTTTTTTTAATTCTTTTAGGTAGTGGGAGGCATTACATCTAATATATGGGAATGACATATAGAACCTTTTTTTATAGTAGTTGTTCTCCTAGCTTTGGTTAACGCATTATTAAAGTTATTATTATTTTAAAGAGGGGTAAACGCTTTGACCTGGAGCTATGAACCAGTAAGGCCACAAACGAGGGACCTCATCCCCATTAGATTTGAACCTTGATGGCAAGGATAACAACACAACAACTTAACCATCACAACATGCCACCATTGACATTATTAAAGTTATTATTATATAATATATAATTTCATATTCAAATTTTAAATATTATATTCATTTCATTCTATTGTAGATTTATATTATTATTTTATGTTATATTACCATTATGTTATTATATTACTTTTCATATTTCAAACTATATTTACATTTTTTTTAAATTTTATATTATATTATAATTTATTTATATTTTTTTTAATACTATTTTATTATATAAATTAATTATAACATAATTATATTCATGTTACCAATTGTAAAAATTAGAAACTTTAGAAATAATTGAAATCAATTATAAGCAAATTTACGTTTAACAAATTTATACATTTCCTAACTTCATAATCTTGTTCAATCATATATTATATTGATTTAAAATTTATTTAAAAGAGAATAGATGAATTTTAGGAACTTGTTTTACTAATTCTCAATATTAATATGGAATATATATATGTGTTATATTATTTATTAGTATATGTTTGTATTAATTTAGATCTCTTTTAAAACAAATTAAATTAAATTAAAAATTTGTTTGGTTAATGTGATATATATGTATATGTATATATATGTATATGTATGTATATGTATATCTATACATATACATGTATATCTATACATATACATGTATATATATATACATACATACATATATATATATATATGTATATATATGTATGTATACATGTATATATATATATATATACATACATATATATACATATATATATGTATGTATATATATATACATGTATATGTATAGATATACATATACATACATATACATACATACATATATATATATATATATATATATATACATATACATATATATGTATATGTTTATACATATGTGTGTGTGTGTGTGTGTGTGTAATATACATATATATATAGATATATATATATATGTATGTATATGTATATGTATATACATATGTGTGTGTGTGTGTGTATGTATATATATAATATACATATGTATGTATACATATATATGTATATGTATATATATACAAATATATGTATATACATATATATGGATATGTATATACATATATATATGTATAGATATATATATATATATACATATGCATATATATCTATACATATATATACATATGCATATATATGTATATATATGTATATATACATATATATGCATATATATGTATATATATGTATATATACATATATATGCATATATATAGGTATATATATACGTATATATATACAATATACATATATATGCATATGTATATATATGTATACATATATATGCATATGTATATATATGTATACATATATATGCATATGTATATACATATGTATGTATATACATATATATGTATATACATACATATGTATATACATATATACATATACATATATATATATATATATATATTTTATTTTTTATTTTTATTTTTTATTTTTTTATTTTTTATAGCTACTTTAAAATATATGATTAATTATATTGATAAAATAGTTAAATCTAAATATTTTCTTAAATGATTCATAAATTAAAAAATGACAATTAATATTTTTTCAAATGTAAAATAAAGGCATAAAAATAATTATACTGTCATAAAAATTGGTATGATAGATAAGGGTAACATCAAATTTGAGGCTTGTTTACAATGTCAAATCAATATTTTTTTAAGGAAATATTGTGAGAGGGGACATTACCCATTTTATTAAAAGCAATAAAAAACATAATAATAAGGGGTCCCATGGAGGGGACTTAGGATCTATTTTTGTGGAGTGAAAGGTCCCATGATAATTATTTTGGAGGACTTAAGATTTAATTAGAATAATTTCCTACATAAAAGGAACTCTTACTTTTAAAGCTCTCCCAATTTAAGCGGGTCGAAATGGGTGGGGCCAGCTTAGGGAATTTTGTTGCCACATTTTAATAATTGCTCATTATTTGTCCATCAAATTTTATTAATAAATTTAAAATCTTAAGCTATCTTCACTTTAAACTAATGGAACCACCAACTTTATTTAAATTTAGGAACTAAATTTCTTAAATTGAAACAAATTTAAAAATCAACAAGACCACTCACCTTTAAATAAATATTCTTAAAAATAAGTATACATCTCTAACACCACCACAGACAAAAAAACTCTCCTGAATAGAGGAGTGAATGGTCTATCAAATGCTACCATATAACAAGCGCATAGTATACAATCAAACATCTTGGGTACATTGGAAGTCAAGATAGAGAAATCATCATCCAAGAAACAAGGTTGCAATGCAGTGGAGTTCTAGCCAAAAGATATTAAATGTACAAATATGTTAACAAATATTAGATGTTGATAAATATTAAGAGATCATAAGCTTTTTTTACAAAGTTTCTTGGTGCATAGAGCAAAGATGTGAAAGAATTTAAAACTCCATATATATATATATATATATATATATATATATATATATATATATATATATATATATATATATATATATATATATATATATATATATATATATATATATATATATATATATATATATATATATATATATAATGTATCATTGTGCATATATTCAACTATTTAGTAGTATCTATATATGCAATTATTTGTATTAAACATATTTTTAAACAAGTGAACCAATTAACAATTAAAAAAGTATAAGAAAATTAGTCCTACCTCAAAAGAGATTATAGAAAAAGTAATATGTGACCTCAATAAACAAAACAAAATTTTATTTCTTTTGAAAAAACTTAAAACTCTTATTTTTTAATAGCACATTACATCAAACATAATCTTATAAAATTCTTCAATAAAAGAAGGCTTAATAAATTGTTGTCAATAATTATGCAATTCTAATGATTGGTCAAAAAATAACTTAAAATTTTTAAATTGTTAAAAATCATTTGTTAATTTATAAAATATAAAACTATTAAGACTCATGAAATTATATTTAGTTTTATAGTTTTTAAATAAAAGTTAATAACATATTTTTTAATGTAATTTTTTAAAATAATTTATTATACTATAATTTTTTTTAAATATCTAAAATTATAAACTTTGTAATATATTGTTGGAAACTTACAATTGGAACAATTGTTGTTTTGTCATTGTTGTCAAATCTATAGATGAGACATATTGCTACCTAATCTAAATGTCATATCTATTTGATTGATAAAGAGGATTTGAGAAGTTACTCATAACTATAGCACCTAGAGGAAAGGTTGAAGTTATGAAAAGGAAGTTACAATAGATATTTGATTAGATAAACTTTGACAAAGCAAAGTAATTGTTTATGTCAAGAAAGCTAAGCTAAGCCAAGCAAAAGAGAAAATAGTAAGGAGTGTAGAGTAATGCTAGTCACTACTACATTTGGACCCAAATTGTGATAGCTACCCATCGCCCAAGCGACAGTACCACAAATTGGATCACCACAAACATGCATCAGACTTTTGTCATCACAAATTACGACAATAAGGGCATCCCTCACAATTGTGATAGATAAAGTTTTCATAACTTCAAAGAAGGCAAGAGCAAGAGTTCATCTTCACACCATCACAATTACAATGGTAAATCGTTGCAAATATGACATTTTAGGCTTTTAGTTTGCCATCCCAATTATGATGGTTGTGCAATAATAGTGTTGTGGGAGTGATGGCTATCGGTTGAAATAGTCCATCGTAATTGTGATGGGTATGTGATAGCAATGTTGTAGGAGCGACATCTATCTATTGGAACAAGTCATCGCAATTGTGATAACATGCTAAAATATTTTAAAAATAATAATTGGTAGAAAATGTTCTTGGATGCAACATGTTTCTTCATTAGAGAAAGAAGAAGTGCAGCCATTACAGCATAGGATACTAAGTTTTATGGAACACCTGGTTGGGGAACTCTTTTCAAAAAATGTCTTGTTGAGGAGGATGAAGATGGTTGGGTAAGAATGCATGATCACTTGAGGGACATTGCAAATGGAAAGCAGTCATATCTCTTTTTGATGCAGGAGCATCCAGAGGTATAAGGGCAATCTTGTGTCACCAAAAAAAAATGTACTTAGTTTCTGTTTCATGTGTTTTCATTTTTGGATACCCATTTGGTTCAAATAAAGGTTCCAACTCTCACAATTCCACTATCAGTGTGTTTGAAAATCCTGAAAAATAGGAGCATGCAATTTGGCCATCATTTTGGTGACCTAGAAGGTGTGAATTGGCCAGATGAATGTAATTGTGATTTAGAGCATTCCAAAAAAAGAATCAGGTCAAAAGGCCCCACGGTTTGAAAGTTATTGCAATTTTTTGGGTTTTGGAGACCTCCTAAGAATGCTTTGAAGTCATGTTAGGGGCATTAAATGACCTCTAAAAGGGCTGAAAAATGGGAGATGAGTGAAGCTTGTCCATAGGGCTACAGAGTGCTTCGAGAGCTTTCCAAAAATGTAAACGGTTCGTCAATCGGAGCTACGGTTCAAAAGTTATGCCTCCCGAAAGTTTGATTACCGTTTCTGGATTCTTCTAGATTTGCACCGACTTCTAACGCAGCTTTCGAAACCTTCTATTTGGTCGGTGGATGCCTACTAGCACTTTCTAGAATGTACTCCTCGTCCTTAACCCTCCAGGGTCTATTTAAGGAGATTTCTGGCATTGTAAAAGGCAGTTCGGAGTGGAGTTTGAGAGGAGGTACTAAAAGGAGAAATTATCTCCAGATTTATGCTATTGTAAGCCCTTAGGGCATGTTTTGAAGTTTATTTTCTCTGCACTATTTGTACTAGCTTATTTTCTCAGTTAATATAATTTTCCCTTTCTGTTGGTTCCATTCTGTTCTTGGGTTGTGTCCCCATCACTTTTGGTCTCCAAAGTAGGTTATCGAGGTGAAGTCAATGCCTTCTTGTATAGATTCATTAGTCATGGCATGGTTTCACCTTTGGTCTCAAGATATTCCTCCTCAACACGTGAAGTCAATGCCTTATTTTTATGGCTTTAATAATCATGGATATGACACCCAACTCCTCCAATTATAATGAGCTCTAAAATATTTCATATATTTACTTTGATAATTCAGGAATAAATACGAGTCCAAGGAATAACAATAGAATCACATGGTTAGTTTTCATGCAATCATAGGTTAATGTTAATCTTTACTTAGTTTCAAGAATAGTTAAATATTCTCTACTAATCCAAGCCAACCACATGAAGGTGGAAGCTCATTTGGCCCCACAAAACCAACCCCCCCCCCCCCCCCCCCAAAAAAAAAAAAAAAAAATCTAAATTCCCTATTAACATCTAAAATTTATTCATTCATTAATAAAATTTAAAATTCATTCATTCCATTTATAAAATCCTCATTAACATCATACAATCGATTTGATAAACTTGTGAACGACACTCTGAATCGAGAATGCATGTGAATTTGTGTTCTATATGCATGGAAAATAGGTGGAGCTAAAAAAAGCCACCATGTTTACATTTATTTAATAGGTCTATGCAAACCTATAACAAAAATGTAAACATATTGGGTTTTTTCAGCTCAACCTGATCTCGTATGTATATGAATTGAGATTGCATATTGAACTATGGTGTCCTTCCACATTACCTAAAACCAAGAGATTTACATAGTTAGTTATCATACAATCATAGGTTAATGTGGAGCTTCACTTGGTTTTGAGAATAGTTTAATATTCTCTACTAATCAGAGCCAATGACATGAAGGTGGAAGCTTATTTGGCCCCACCCCCCTAACATCTAAAATCCCTAACAACATATAAAATCTTTAAGGATCAATCTTTAAAGTACCTAGATTGTCCACATCATGTCCTACTAGTCTTAGGAGAAGTCCATCTTCATTTCTCATGAGCAATTCATTACAATTCTTTAGTGATTCTCGTACATCTAATATAGGTACATCCAGGAATATCCTCATCACATCTTACATAAAATAAATCCAATATTACAAAATGCCCCTAAGAAATAATAGTTCAAATAAAATAAACATATGAAAAATTAGAGATAAAAGAAGGAATCTACTTATCAATAGGTGTTGTCATCACATTTGTGGCCATGCTATGTATTGAGTGAGTTTTATTTTTATTTTTGGGCCAAGACCTCTCTGTTTATATACATACATACATACATAGACACACACAAATGTGTGCGTATATATATATATATATATATATATATATATATATATATATATATATATATATATATATATATATATATATATATATATATATACATATACATATGTATATATATACATACATATATACTTATACAAAGATCACAAGGGCACGGCAACAAGATGCAAAGATTACAAGGGCACGATAATGAAATGCAGTGATCACAAGGGCATATACATACATACATACATTCATGTATGTATATATACAAAGAGATCTTTTTTAAGGTGCTAAGTGACTTACCTCAAAATCTTACACACAAATAATGCAAACCAGGAAAAATGGGGCAGAGTTCACAAGAAATTTTACAAAAACATATCATAGAAGATATTTTTAGAAAGAAACAAACCATAACCTAGTTAAATGGGTCTAATTTCCAATTAGCTGGGTTGATTACAAATTCCTGTATAACTGTCATCAGATTAGGTACAATAAAATGAATAAGTAGTTGTTCCCAGCTAGCAAGATCAAATACAATTGATTCAGCTACATACATATTCCAGAATCTACTTACAAATAGGTGTTTCCATTGCATTTGTGGCCATGCTACATGTTGAGTGAGTTTTATTATTTTTCTATTTTTCTAAGACCTCTTTGTTTATTTACATACATGCATACATGGACACACACATGTGTGTGTACACACACATATATACATATACATATGTATATATGTATATACATATAGAAATTTATATATATGTATATAAATACATATATACATATATAGAGATCACAAGGGCATGAAAATGAGATGTAGAGATCACAAGGGTAGGACAACAAAATGTAGTGATTACAAGGGAACGGCAATGAAATCCTAGATCTCTACTTATCTCCACAATCCACAAGATCTCTGTGTATATATACATAAATACATACATACATGTATATGTATGTATGTATATGTCGTTGACAATTGGCTAATGAAGATATGTAATTATTTTCATTTATTTCAACACACGATGTACATGCTTGTAGGAAACCTTAGAAATAAAGATACTTAGCTTTTGGTACTCAAAAAATTGTCTAAGTATGAATTTGGTTTATAGCAGTGTATTGTTTTGTATGTAACTTTTTACTAACGTTATATTATTATTAGAAAAGTTAGATTGAGATACTATACATGTTTGTGATGACATTTATAACTTCTAACATTAGTATGGACTATACTAAAAATAGATATCTATGTTTTACTAATGAAACATGATAGCAGAATTAAAGGTAAACAAATTATTATATTTACAAAATAATTACTTGACCAATTAGGGCTGACATCCTAGATGTTTACTCTAAGTTCGAAAAGTGTATTATGGTCTTAGACAACCTAGCAACAATTTGTGAAAAGGTATGGTATTTATGCAAAGGACATCTTGCAAATTCAAATGTGTAAGTTGTGTTGTGCAAGTTCAAGTGCAAGTGTTATAGTGATATGTTATGATATGTGAACTTTTTGTGAAGTGAATATATGTGAAGTTGATTTTTTGATCCGAGATCTAGTTGAGGTCAAAGATTTGTGAAGAAATAAGTTACATCATCTATTCACCAGAGGAGTAATTACTTTTTTGTGTAGTAAGCTTTTCTTGTAATTGGAAGTGCATGTTTGGGTAGTGGGCTCATCTTGCATCTACTATACTAGAACTCCTAATAGGTTTTGAATATCCTAACAAGGATTCAAAGTCTCCTAACAAGGACTCTCTATAATAAATTTTCTTATTGACTCCTAATAGGGTCCATCCTCTAACAAGGAACATATATATCAGCATATTATTTAGTGGGTATCATCCCCACTGAGGTTTTCCCTTGGTCAAGGTTTCCCTAGTTAACAAAATATGGTGTTATAAATTATCTTTATGCATGGTTACTATTATTATTCAGCATTACTTGTTTAATTTCTTATGCATGGTTCAAAGTAATAAAATAATATTTATTTGGCAACTAAAGTTTGTAAATTATTGATTCACACCCCCCCCCCCCCCCCACAGTAATTCCTATTTCTAACAATTGGTATCAGAGCACAGTTACTTAGAAGAGGCTTAATAGCTTGAGTAAGATCCCTATGGTTATGGAATAGTTGATGAAGAACCTTGAAGAGGAAATTGAACAAATTGATCTCCTTACCAAAGAAAGAGATAAGTTGAAGGATATATATGAAGACACCAAAGTATATATTGGACAATTGAAGGACAAAATTGAACCTCTAAAATCCAAGCCTAAATCTACTGAATCTGAAACTAGTCATGATGATTATTCAAAGCTAAAGAAAAAGTATAAGATCTTGAAGCATGAATTGAAGATTACCAATCTAAATTTGACTTTGAAGAATGATCCTAGAAAAGTTGAATCTAATTTGAAAACTAAGAATACAGATCTTAGAGTGAGTCTGGCGAAGAAGACATCTAAATTTGAAACATTGAAAGAAGATCATGAAGAACTTCACAAGTAAAACACTATTGTGAAAGGTAAATTAACTCAATGCAAGCAACAACTTAAGAAGCTTTATTCTAGTAGGTAAAAGCTTGTTGATTCAATGTCAATATAGAGACCTACCTATGATAAGAAGTTAGTCTTGGTTATCTATTTAATGTCTACAAAGAAACCTAAAAATAGATTAGATCTAAAAGAAATAGATAAATCTGATGATAAGATTGAATCTAGTCAATCTTCTGATAAACCTAAAGAAGTTAGACAAGACAAGGAAGTTGAGATATTGGATGAACCAAAGCAAGTGGAATCTCGTAAAGAAACTAGGTATGAATTTAGAGGTAAGTGGTTTTCATGTAATGAAATAGGTCATATGAAAAGAGATTGTACAAATAAGTCATTCAATCATGTTAAGGATTTTTATTGTCATAATTATCATGGTATGGATCATAAATCAATTGATTGTAGGAAACCTAAATATGATAATGATAGAAGGAATAGTAGAATGACTAGAAATACTAGCCTTGTAGATAGAAGAAGATCTAATGAAAGGACATCGAGAGAAGGAAGACCTTATGAAGAAAGAAGACAGATCATGTGTTATAAGTGTAATAACTTTGGACACATAGCTCATAATTGTCATGCACTTGTTGATCAACAAAATCCTACAAGGAGAACTCTAGTATGTCATTTAAGAAACAACTTTGGACATACAACAAGGTATTATGGAATGGATAGAAACTTCAAAGATAGAAGGAACAATGGGAGAAATTTTGGAAACAGAAGGAACGATGGAATAAATGTTAGAAATAATAGAAGGGGCCATGAAAGGAACTCTAGAATTAAGAGAGACAATAAGGAACAAATAAATGTAGTCAGTGAACTTCAAGAAGAACTCAATGAAGCATTTGTAAAAGGATTAGACATCTTAGAAGATAAGTTAGAAGATGGTGAGATAGGAAGATCAAAGTCAGTAATCGAGTTTGATTCAACTAAGTTGAATTAAGCTTGTTCACAGCACCAAAATTTGAAACTTCATTTAGAGATCAAATTATGGGTAGCAAAGTTGGGAAAAGGTGTATCAAGATAATTTTAAATGGTATCTAAGCTCACTTGAAATTTTGAGCTTATCAAAACTTGTTACAAAGGAATTAAAAGTTACCGTTATTATAGAGAAAGTTAATTCTATAGCAGAAGATGAAAACTATGTTTATACAAAGAATTTTGTGGAGCAAAGATTCTTGGAGCATTTTCATGATGGAAGGAAGCTATGGTAAACTTCATGTAGCATTTGAAGATGAAACAAAGATTATCAAATAGGTATTTGATTTCAAAATGTAATTGACAGCTTTTTTGTGTTTGCAAAGTATGCAATTAATAAAAGTTCAAATTGGTAGAATAAAATGGAGTAAAGACTTGATTACCACTTCATTGCAATCACATCAGAAGCATAGAGCACTAAGAAGCAACTTGACAAGGTGATTTTGAAGTAAACCCTATTTTTAGAAAGAATTATTTTATCATTTTTTTGTAGAATTTCTTTGATAAAGTTTATATTTGATAGAGTCATGGATATGTCAATAGTTCATAATGTTAAGAATGAGAAGAGACTAAAATTGAAGGTTGTTTCTATGAAACCCATAGAAGGAAACCCTAATTCAATATTATCCATTACTCTAAATAATGTAGTATATTTGGAAGATGTAGAAAGCTATCTTGACAACAAATTTGAATCTATTGTGAGTGAGTATATGAACAAAGATATGGAATTTTTCTTTAACCATGATATGACTACAAAGACCAAATTTGAACATTTCAAAGAACTAGACCTATTCAAATATCACTTCTATCGAGAATTGGACACTGATGAATAGACACACACACAGATCATACTAAGTAGAATTCATGATGGAAAACTATGGATGGAAGACAATGTAGTTAACATTTCATCTGACCTTATTCATGAGGTAATTGTTTTTAGAAAACAAGGTAGTGTACCTATAGGTGAGAAACTTGTTATTAAAAAGGTTGAGAGCTACACAATTGTAGCTTATAATGGGAAGGCCATGGTAATCAACACCATTAAAAAAGATGATGTAAGATTCCTAAGCAAAATTATTGCCTACTCTATATGTACAAGTTCCAAGATTGATGAATTATCAACAAGATTCATCTATGTGGCATATAAGATTTGTGTCAAGAAGGAACAAGTTAACCTTAGTGAAATTCTAAGAATGCAACTTCTTGAAAACTTGGAGAAAATTAAGAGGACCAAGAATTGTGTGTTTAGATTTCAATCATTGATCAATTATATTTTCTTTCATGTACCTAAGATATTTCCATACTTATCAGTTACAGAGCTTATGAGTAGTGAGAAGTGTACCATGGAAAATATTACCAATATATGTAGAAGACATCTAATAGATAAAATCTTGGATAGTGAGAATTTGATAATGAAAACATTTCAAAATGAGATGAGACAAAGATTCAAAATTGCACTTGCAATTGTAGAAAGATTAAAAGATGATATATGTGTTATGGTTGATACAAATTACACTCATATTCAAGTAGTAGAACCTCAAGAAACATTCCTTGATCCCTTAGGTTATGAATTAAGTGATGGTATATCAATTGGATATATTTGATCTATTGTTGAACTTCAAGAATGATCAAGTTGAGTATAGATTTGGGAGTCATGAAGAAATTACCTAGTTAGCTCATCAAGCATCCTTAGAGAAAGCATCTCACAAGAAGATTGAGATAATAATGAATATAGCTTTAATAGAGCCTAGTATGATAGAAAGTGAGTCACAGATAGTTAGATAGACCATGAAACAAGGTATAATGTATGTGCAACCTTTATCAGTGTCTATTGTAGAGACATCTTTAGATTAGAGCATTCCATATGTTGCAGTGTCAGATGTATAACCAAGTGAGCCAAATAGGAAATCAGAGAGACTAGTGGAAGCTATGAGCACAAAGACAAAAAGAGTCAAGCAACAAGCTACTGGACCAAGTAAAAGATGAAAGACATTGTTGAAAATTGTGGAATCCAGTGAAGAAGAAGAACAAGAACAAGAAGCAAAATAGGTAGAGAAAGTAACAACTTCTAAATAGACAGCAAGTAAAGCAAGGAAACCTTGGAAACCAAAGATTGAGAAGATAAATTCAGCCATTACTAATGAAGGGAACTTTGTTTAGATGAAAAAAATTTATGATTTGTGTAATGATATTGAGAAATATTGGATTGATATCTCTACTATGAGATATATAATTGCCAATAATCTAAAACTTAAGGATATTAAAGGCATTGTAAATCAAAAAGTCTATGAAAAACTCATAGAGAAGAAGGCAGTAGCTCGAGAAGAAGACATAGAACTTTGGAAGTCTATGATAAGGACAATATGCAAGACTAATGATGAACAATAAGTCAAGAGATTGTTGAAAAATCTAGAACCTTACTTGATAAACAAGGTGACACCATTTCCATTTATGGTGGGTGAGAAGGATAAAATAATAAGTAAAATAATTGTAGTCATTAGTCAAATGATGACAAAATCTAAGGAAGCACCTTCACTAGCACCTAGAACCTTGGAAGTGTTAGTAAGTGGTGACACAATGCAGATTGATTAGACCAATCTTACTATTAGCATTGATGATACTAATCCTTTAGAGAGTTCCAAACAACCTGAGTCTCATATCAAGGATATTCAAGAACAATTGAAACAATTTGAAGAGGAGAAGAGGCTATTAGAAGAATTAAAAAGAAAAATAGAAGTAGCCAAGTAGAAATTTCTTGAAGATGAAATGAAAATAAGAGTTGAGGAAGAAAAGAAGAAGAAAATAGAAAAGGAAGAGAAAGAGAAAGAAGGGAGAAGAGTCAAAGAGGTAGCAGAGAAGAAGAAAAGCGAAGATGAATCAAAACCATCTAGTTCATCTACTCCACTTTTTCTTTCTATCTTAACAAGTGATGATGATGATCAAACTGACTTGATCTCATCTCTGAAAAAACTTATTAAGAAGAATAGGAAATTGAAGAGCCTACAAAGAACCTTAATGGAGGTAACTGGCAGATTACATAGTACTCTAGCAGTCAATCATACAGACGCAGATCCTAAATAGAGGGTACAAGTACTATTAGAATATTCTGATGAAGAATTTACCAATTTTCTAAATGTTGCAGAGTCAAAGGCATAGATTTCACATAATGTTAATTTATTTAGCACCATTTGTCAGAATATCAAGAATGATTTGCTAAGTCTTGATACTTGTATCAAGGAACTTTGAAAATGTTAACAAGATAGAAAGGTATTATACATAAAGTGTACCTTACCTCATAAGTTGACCAAGGATTTTGACAATAAGATTAAAGGAAAGTTGAGTGAGCTAGAAGCTCTATCTAACTAGATACAGCAACCTTCTAACAAAGTTGATGACTTTGAAGGACAAGTGGCCAGTATTCATAATGATATCAGGAAACTGGAACTTCAAAAAGAATAATTTTTTAAGAGATTATTGGATTTTAGAGAGTCTATTGCTCTAAAAATATCTATTATTGAGAGATGGTTGCAAGAGTGTGTCAAATCCAAGGGCACCTACTCAAACTTTTTATACTTTGATCTTAATGTAGTTGAGGTTGCATCATATGCCCTATGTGTATTTCAAGCCAAGGATACATGAACAAAAGGTTTAAATAGTCTTAAGGAAAGTTTTGATGACTGTATGAAGATATTATCAGTTTAAGGTAGATGATTATAGTTTTTGACAGCAAATGGACAAATTTTGACAGTTTTTGATATTCTGACCTTTGACATTGATATCAAAGGGGGAGAAGATAAAAAAGAAAATTGTAAATAAGGTAAAGGGGAGAATATAATAATTTAAGTTATAAAATAATATTGAAAGGGGGAGCATATGTATAAGTTGTAAAAGATTATTAATGTAATATTTTGGACAAGTTTTTGATACTTAGGCAATTTTCTCTATTTTGTTGCCATCAATGCCAAAGGGGGAGATTGTTGAAAATTAGCTAATGAAGATATGTAATTGTTGTCACTTATGGCAACACATGATGTTCATGCTTGTAGGAAACCTCATAAATAAAGATACTTAGCTTTTGGTAATCAGAAAATTCTCTAAGTGTGAATTTGGTTTACAGCAATGTATTGTTTTGTATGTAACTTGTTACTGACGTCATATTATTATTAGCAAAGTTAGATGGAGATAGTATGCATGTTTATGATGACATGTATAACCTTGAACATTAGTACAGACTGTATAGACAAGAGATATTTGTGTTTTACCAGTGAAACAAGATAGTGAAATTAAAGGTAAAGGAATTATTTTGTTTATAAAATAATTACTTGACCAATTAGGGTTGACATCCTAGATGTTTACTCTAATTTGGAAAAGTGTATTGTGGTCTTAACTGACCTAGCAGTAATTTGTGAAAAGGCATGGTATTTATGCAAACGACATCTTGCAAATTCAAATGTGTAAGTTGTGTTGTGCAAGTACAAGTGTTATTGTGATATGTTATGATATGAATTTTTTTTTTGTGAAGCAAATATATGTGAAGTTTATTTTGTTAACCAAGATCTAGCTAAGTTTAGAGATTCATCAAGAAAGAAGTTACAACATCTATTTACCAAAGGACTAATTACTTTTTTGGGCGGTGATCTCTTCTTGTAATTGGAAGTGTATGTTTGGGCAGTGAGCTCATCTTGCATCTATTGTATTACAACTCCTAATAGCATTTGAATCTCCTAGAAGGGATTCAAAGACTCCTAATAGGGACTCTCTATATTGAATTTTCTCATTCACTCATGACAAGGTCCATCCTCTAAAAAGGAACATATATATTAGTACATTATCTAGTGGGTATCATCCCCAGCTGGGTTTTCCCTTGGCCAAGGTTTCCCTAGTTAACAAAATATGGTGTTATGAGTTATCTTTGTTCATGGTTACTATTATTGTTTAGCATTACTTATTTACCTCCTTATGCATGGTTCAAAGTAATAAATAATATTCTGTTGGCAACTAAAGTTTTTGAATTACTTATTCACCCCCCCCTAGTAATTCCTATTCCTAACATATGTATGTATGTAGGTATGTATATACATATATATACACATGTGCATATGCATGTGTATATATACATAGATACACAAGTGTGTGTGTGTGTGTGTATACATGTGTATATATATATGTATATACATACATACACACACATGTGCGTGTATGTATATATACACACACATATATACATGTGTATATATATATGTATATACATGTGTGTGTATATATATATATATATATGTATATACATGTGTGTATATATACATACATACATACATATACATGTATGTATGTATGTATGTATATAGAGAGATCTTTTTAAATGTGCTTATTACATCTTAGCACAATAGAGAAATTGATCGAGCTACACACATATTCTAGAATCTAAATAATAAAATAATAAAACCCACTCAACTTGTGCTAAGTGACTTACCTCATAATCTTGCACACATATAAGGCAGAGTTAATGGGAAATATGTATATATATAATGTATATATGTAGGGGAATATAATGCCCATTAAATATGACATTAACTCTACCCATTTTTCCTAGTTTGTATATATATGTATATAAATACATACATGCATGCATACATACACACATACATACATACGCATCCTTTGCATGATTGAGAGGTAATGTCATTATGGTAGAGGCTTCTGCAATGGAATGATCCTTGTGATTATGGCATTTACACAAAAGCAAAACTTGCTTCTTCAACTTGTTACACTCAACTCCTCACTAAAGTTTTTCTTCTAGTAGTGAGGATAGCTACTACAAATTCTTGGGAGCCAAGGGACCCTTAACCTATGCTATGTTTTCTAGAGACATTGAAGAAGTTACTACTGGCTTCAATACTTCATGATGGAGACACAACCCAAGAACAGAATGGACACAATAGAAAAGGGAAATTTATTAATTGAAAAATAAGCTAGTACATTCAGTACAGAGAAAATAAACTTCAAAACATGCCCTAAGGGCTTACAATAGCATAAATGTGGAGATAATTTCTCCTTTTAGTACCTCCTCTCAAACTCCACTCCGAACTGCCTTTTACAAAGCTAGAAATCTCCTTAAATAGACCCCAGAGGGTTAAGGACTAGGAGTACATTCTAGAAAGTGCTAGTAGGCATCCACCGACCAAATAGAAGGTTCTAGAAGCTGCATTAGAAGTTGGTGCAAATATAGAAGAATCCAAAAACGGTCACCGAACTTTCGGGAGGCATAACTTTTGAACCGTAGCTCCGATTGACGAACCGTTTACATTTTCAGTAAGCTCTCGAAGTGCTCTATAGCCCTATGGACAAGCTTTGCTCATCCCCCATTTTTTGGCCCTTTTGAGGTCATTTAATGCCCCTAACCTAACTTTGAAGCATTCTTAGGAGGTCTCCACAACCCAAAAAACTGCAATAACTTCAAACCGTCAGGCCTTTTGACCTGATTCTTTTTTCGGAATGCTCTAAATTACAATTACATTCATCTAGCCAATTTACACTTCCTAGTTCACCAAAATGATGGCTCAATTACATACTCCTATTTTTTCAGGATTTACACAAACACTGATGGTGGAACTGTGAGAGTTGGAACCTTTATTTGACCCAAATGGGTATCCAAAAATGAAAACACATGAAACAGAAACTAAGTCTAAGTATATTTTTTTGGGTGACACAGGATTGCCCTTATACCTCTGGATGCTCCTGCATCAGACACCCAGGGTAGATTGAAAAGTGACCCTGTCACTTTATGAATGGTAGAGGAAATCTCAAATGGGAAACCTTAGCTGCTGAAATCCAAGTTGAGTCCTCGATCGGTCGTCCTTTCCATTTGACCAAATACTCTTCATACTGCCTGTTTATGGTACTCCTACCCACACGATGATCTAGAATGTCTTCTATCTCCTCCTTCTTAGAAGCAGGAATTGGACATGGCTCTAACACCAGCTCCTCATCTGCACCATCATCATGATACTCTGTTAAATCTGCAATGTTGAAAATGGGAGAAATGTGAATACCATCTGGCAACTCCACTTCATATGCATTTCCTGAGTCATGTTTCTTCAAAATTTTGCAGGGGCCAAATTTTTTCATTTTCAGCTTGTTGTAAGTACCAGCTGGAAATCTTTCTTTTTGTAAGTGCACCATGACTAGATCCCCTACTTGGAATTCCTTATGTCTTCTCCTTTGATCAGCCCTAGCTTTATATTTTTGATTCATCTTGGTAATGTGTGCTTGAACCTCCTCATGTAGAGGCTTGATATGTTCAGAAAATTCCTTAGCTTTAGCGCTTGTCCTCTCCCCTTGTTCTATCTTCCTCAATTCTGGTGCAATCCTTGGGCTATTCCCATATACAATTTGGAATGGTGATTTTCTAGTACTCCTATTTATAGAGTTATTGTAAGAAAACTCTGCTTGTGGTAGAATCAAATCCCATCCCTTGGGCTTATCCCCAACTAAACATCTCAGCAAATTTCCTAGACTTCTATTTACCACTTCTGTTTGGCTGTCAATCTGCGGGTGATGTGTGGAACTGAATTTTAAGTCTGTTCTCAACTTCTTCCACAATGTCCTCCAGAAATACCCCATAAATTTAGTATCTCTATCAAAAACTATACTCCTTGGAAGACCATGTAGTCTTACCACCTCTTTGAAAAACAAGTTTGCAATATGGACAGCATCATGAGTTTTGTGGCATGGAATGAAATGTGCGATTTTAGAGAACCTATCAACCACCATGAATACTGAGTCATTACCCCTTTGTGTCCTTGAAAATCCAAGAACAAAATCCATACTTATGTCCTCCCATGGCCTTGATGGAATAGGCAATGGCTGATATAGGCCAGTATTGTGACTAAACCCCTTGGCAACTTGGCAAACCTGACAACTCTGTACAAACTTCTTCACATCCTGTGAAATTTGAGGCCAAAAATAATGTTCTCTAAGAATGGCAATGGTCTTATCTTGACCAAAATGTTCTACCATCCCTCCACTGTGTTTCTCATTAATCAAATTTTCCCTCATGGAACTCCTAGGAATGCACAATTGACTACCCTTGAACAACATGCCATCCTGAATCAAATAGTCTAACCACTTGGTTCTATCTACATCAACAAGTTCTTTACAAGCTTTTCATGCTTCAACAAAATCAGGATCCTCGGGGTACAATTTCTTGAGTTCATCAAACCCAACTACTTCAACCTACATTACTGTAAGCAACAACTATCTCCTACTTAGTGCATCTACAACCCTGTTAGATTTTCCACTTCTATGCTTCAACACAAATGTATAGCTCGGCAAGAACTCTACCTACTTCATATGCCTCTGATTCAATTTACCTTGGCTATTTAGGTACTATAATGCCTGATGATTAGTATACAAAAAAAATTCCTTTGGCAATAAATAATGCCTCCATTTCTTTAAGGCCTGAACTATTGCATATAACTCTTGATCATAAACAAAATACTTCTTTGCATCATTCAATTTTTCACTAAAATATGCAATAGGCTTACCTTCTTGGCTTAATATAGCCCCAATAGCGCTGCCACTGGCATCACAATCCACTTGGAAAACCTTTCTAAAATCTAGAAGTGCCAACACAAGTTGTTCTGTCACCTTCTTCTTCAGCAATTCAAAACTTCTCGCAGCTGCTACAATCCATTTTAACTTTTTTCTATCCCCTCTTATTGTATCAGTTAGGGGTGCACATATGCCACTGAAATTCTTAATAAACTTCCTGTAAAAACTAACCAGACCATGAAATGATCTTACCTCAGTAGCAGAACTTGGAGTAGGCCATTCCAAGATGGCTTTTACCTTCTCTAGATCCATTTTGAGACCTTCAAGTGATATAACAAACCCCAAATAGACTAACTCCCTATTTGCAAAGATACACTTCTTCAGATTAATTAATAGTTTCTCTTCCCTTAGCCTTTCAAGGACACTATGAATATGCAATAAATGTTCTTCCAAAGTCTTGCTGAAAATTAAAATATCATCCAAAAAAATAATAAAAAATTTTCCCAAGAACTTTTTAAGTACCTCATTCATGAGCCGCATGAAGGTGCTTGGGGCGTTCATCAATCCAAAGGGCATGACTAACCACTCCTAAAGACCCTCCTTGGTCTTGAAGGCTATTTTCCACTCATCTCCTTCTCGAATCCATATCTGGTGATAACCACTCTTCAGATCTATCTTTGTGAAGTACTGAGCTCCACTCAAGCAGTCCATAAGATCATCCATCCTTGGAAAAGGAAATTGGTACTTGATGGTTATCCTATTTATAGCTTGAGAATCTGTACACATCCTCCACTCTCCATCCTTCTTTGGTGTGAGTACTGCAGGTACTGCACATGGACTCAGGCTCTCTCGAATCAAGCCCTTCCTCAACAGCTCCTAAACCTATCTATTTAGCTCCTCTATTTCAGTAGGAGTCATCCTGTGAGCAGCCTTTTTAGGAAAACTAGCTCCTGGAATCAGATCTATCTGCTGACTGATTTGCCTTACTGGTGGCAATCCATCTAGAACATTATCAGAGATAATATCTCCAAATTCCCCTAGTAAATCTGAAATTTCAAGTGGTATTTCACTACTACCTTCTTTATCTTTCCTAGGAATCAAAGCATAGCACATATGCTGATGTTTCATGCCATCTAAAAACATCCTTCTATCAACAAGATGAATCTTAGCACTGCTACATACCTTTTCACCTTCCTTTTTCATGGGCTTCAATTTGTGGCAAACTCCATCCTTTGTCAGAGAGTATGTGTTTGCATGCCCATCATGTACTGCATGTCTATCAAACTGCCATGGTCTACCCAACAATAGATGGAAAACATCCATTGGAATAACATCACAGAGAACTTCATCATGGTAACTCCCAATTTTGAATTTCACTAAACATTGTTCACTTACCAGGACCTTATGATCATCTTTTACCCAAGCAATCCGATAGGGTTGGGGATGTTTCTCCCTCTTGAGCTTTAGCTTAGAGACCATCTCTTCTGATACCAAGTTATCAGTGCTACCACCATCAATGATCATGTCACAACATTTATCCTCACACTTGCATCTGGTACAGAACAAACTCCTCCGTTGTCCTAGTTCAATCTCACCACTTAGTAGGACTCTTTCATTTACCAAAGTCTCTCCTCTTTTTGCATCCTCTGAATGTGATGATTGTGCATCCTCATCCACATGAGCAACCCTAGCATGGCCCTCAGCTCTCCTATCTGTCCTTCCTTGTCATTGAGGGCATTCAAAGGCATGATGACCTTCTTCATTACAATGGAAACAGGTACCATGGAAGCCTCATCTTCCTTGTCCACGTCCTCTACCTCTTCCTCTCTGATTTCCAAAGTCTTGATCATGGGAGCGGTTGAAACCCTCATTCCTCTGGTTCCTGCTAGTACCCACATCTTCATTTTTCTTTTGGATTTCATTGCGACCTCCAGATGATCTACTGCTTCCCCATCCTCCTTGACCGCGCCCTCTTTGTCTTCCTTCAAACCTTTTATTCAGCTTCTCTTCAACTCATAGGGAAAATTGGTATGCGTCTTCAACGCTAGTCATTCTTACCAGACTTAATTCCTCCTGGATGCTAGGTCGCAACCCACTGATATAACAAGCAACCTTCTCCTTATTTTCTTCTGCATGCCCCACTCTAATCAAGAGTCGGTAAAATTCCTCAGTATATTCTTGGACTGATCTTCCTACTTGCTTTAACCCATGCATCTTCTTAAACAAATGAAGCTCATAGTCCACAGGAATGAACTGCTTCTTCAATTTGTCCACCATGCGATCCCATCTTGTGATCTTCTCCTTTCCTCTTCTGTTTCTTTCCAATTGGACCTCTTGCCACTAGATTTTTGCATGGCCTTTGCAAACTAACCCTATCTGGGTCCCTGATATCCTCATACTCAAAGTATTCTTCCAGTTCATTGATCCAATCGATCAACTCATTTGGTTTCAGATTTCTTGAAAATACACTCACTTCAATTGTAGGTCTTTACCTAGACTTAGTAATGGCCCTAAAAAGCTTTTCCTCTACATGATTTAGAACTTCCCTATCAAATTCCCCTTCTGGTCCAATTTTATCTTCTTTGTTGTCATCTTCACTTTCATCACCTGCAGCCACAATTGCTCCTCTACGGAGCTCCTCCTGCAATGCTTGTACCTGCCTTTGGAGGGCTCTAACCTCCTCATGATTAATAGCTCTGGCCCTTCCACCACACTCTCTTCGTGGAGACAGCTTCTTAACTCAAACCCACAACCACACAGTCCTAGTGTAAACTGCCTCACAGTCGGCACTCTATCTACACACTCAGAAAAACCGGCTCTGATACCACTTGATGGAGACACAACCCAAGAATAGAATGGACACAACAGAAAAGGGAAATTGTATTAACTAAAAAATAAGCTAGTACATTCTATACAAAGAAAATAAACTTCAAAACATTCCCTAAGGGCTTACAATAGCATAAATGTGGAGATAATTTCTCCTTTCAGTACCTCCTCTCAAACTCCACTCTGAACTGCCTTTTACAATGCCAAAAATCTCCTTAAATAGACCCTGGAGGGTTAAGGACTAGGAGTACATTCTAGAAAGTGCTAGTAGACATCCACCAACCAAATAGAAGGTTCCAAAAGCTGCGTTAGAAGTCGGCACAAATCTAGAAGAATCCAAAAACGGTCACCGAACTTTCGAGAGGCATAACTTTTGAACCGTAGCTCCAATTGACAAACTGTTTACATTTTCGAAAAGCTCTCGAAGCACTCTATAGCCCTATGGACCAGCTTCTCTTGTCCCCCATTTTTTGGCCCTTTTCAAGGTCATTTAATGCCCCTAACCTAACTTTGAAGCATTCTTAGGAGGTCTCCACAACCCAAAAATTTGCAATAACTCTCAAACCGTGGGGCCTTTTGACCTGATTCTTTTTCTGGAATGCTCTAAATTACAATTACATTCATCTAGCCAATTTACACTTCCTAGTTCACCAATATGATGGCTCAATTACATACTCCTATTTTTCCAAGATTTACACGAACACTGATGGTGGAACTATGAGAGTTGGAACCTTTATTTGACCCAAATGGGTATCCAAAAATGAAAACACATGAAATAGAAACTAAGTCTAAGTATATTTTTTTGGGTGACACGGGATTGCCCTTATACCTCTGGATGCTCCTGCATCACTTCATAACATTTTGGATCATATAGTGATGCCCAAATTAATAGCAACTGTAGATACTTGAGATCCTCGCAAGGAGACCATGCCAATACATTCATGGTTACATCCTTGGCTTCCATTTTTGGGCTAGCATATGGAGCCTTTATACTCAACCATTCATTATAAATTGGGGAATGTGCTTCATGCCTGGCATGTAAGTGATGCATCAACATATGCAATTTTATCACCTTGGAAAATTGTATTTGATCATTAGCTTTGTTCAAGTCCTTATTTTAATGAAGTGACAAAGTGGTTTTTAGGGTGGAAAGGACTATTTCACCTTGAGCTTCTTGCTAATGAGAGGATGAGAATTGAACTAAATGTAGCCCTTAAAATGATAAATCAAGCTATAGAGGGTATGATTATGGAACAACCTGGGGCTAGAGAGAATTTAAGCTATCTTAGGGTGCTAGTGTAGTGCCAATTTGAGGCACTATAGTAGCAACAAGCAGCAGAAACATATGCTCAACAATAAGCCTCAGCTTCCATGGGTAGTGGGATTCACCTAAATAATTCCATGGGTACACCTCAGTTGAGTTTAAAGGAAGCGATTAAAATATATGCACAAGAACATGACATCCAATTTTTCCCTAAAGTGGGATCTACACATGATGGTCTATAGTTTTATGGCTTTGGATCTATCAGTATCTATCTAGATTCTATAAAACAAGTGCTTGCATAATTTGGAGATAGATGGGTGATTGCATCAAACACTTATGCCAAGGTTACAACACAATGTGAAGTTGATTTTAGATATATATTATAAAAAATAAAAAATAAAAAATAAAAACTCGACATAAATAATTCCCCATTTGTTTTGATTGTGGAGTGTTGTGCATGAAAGAGGGTGGAGAGCCCTGAACAAGGGTGGAGAGCTCTGAGCTCTAAACATTGGTGGAGATTTCATTGTCATGCCCTTGTGATCACCTTATTTCATTTCTATGCCCTTATGATCTTTGCATTTCATTGTTGTGTCCTTGGTAGAGATTAGTGGAGATCTAGGATTTCATTGTCATGCCCTTGTGATCATTAGATTTCATTGTTGTGCCCTTGTGATCTCTACATTTCATTATCATGCCCTTGTGATCTTCATGCCCTTTCTCTATGATTTCATTGTTGTGTCATGCCCTTCTAATCTATGTGCCTGTGCTCTATGATTTTCTTCAAGGGGAGAAGAGGTGCCTATGTTAATGTTCTTTTTCCTTCTAAACATGTATCTCTTTATATTTCTTCCAACAAGTGATTAGAGAATATTCTCTTTATGGATATGTATGTGTATATATACATACATACACACACATATGTGTGTGTCTATGTATGTATGTATATATACAAAGATCTCTTTGTTTATATACATACATAAATAGACACACACATGTGTGTGTGTATACACATATATATACATATACATATGTGTATATATATATATATATATGTATATAAATACATCCATATAGAGAGATCACAAGGGCATGGCAACGAGATGAAAAGATCACAAGGGCATGACAATGAAATGCAGTGACCACAAAGGGCATGGCAATGAAATCCTAGATCTCCACTAAACTCCACAATCCACAAGATTTCTCTGTATACATACATACATACATACATAGAAACATACATATGTGTGTATGTATGTATACACACATAGATTTATATATACATATGTACTACATTCTCATTAGAAATTGAATGGACAAATAAAAATTGAAAGGTCATTACAATGATAAGAGACCATAATTAATTAAAATATATAATTTAAAATAATGTGCCAATTTAATTCTGATCAAATATTTAGTCTAATTTTAAGAAAAATAATAGTCTTAAATGTATATAATAAAATAAAATGAACAAGAGTACTAGTTGTAGCTATATAATTCTAGTATTACTGATTATGTTAAACAAAATGTTCAATAAAACAAGTATGAAGTAACATAAATGGATCATCTACTCGATCTTATTATGACTTAATGTGAATGCATCTTATCCTTACCTGGATGATATTATGGATGAGATCTTTTTCTCAATCACTGAGAGATAATATATTCTATAAGTATAGATATCTGCATACTTAGTTTGGTCTGAATAGTTTTGATTGATTGCAAGGATAATTGCTTATGTGAATTCAAGACATGACTGATTAATTTAATTTAGCACAAGTACTATGAAAGTGTGTATGTAAGCATGTAAAATAGTTCACATATTGAATTGGTCTACATACATACATCCACATATGCATACAATCATTATAATCAGTTATCTTTGAATCTAACCAAAGCTGTTATATATGAACAAGAGATACATGTTTAGAAGAGGAAAAAAAGAACATTTACATAGGTACCTCTTCTCCCCTTGAATAAAATCATAGAGAAAGGGCACAGAGATCATAAGGGTATAGTACTACAATGAAATGCAATGATCACAAGGGAATGGCAACTAAATCCTAGATCTCCACTAATCTCCACCAAGGTTCAGAGCTCTCCACCCTCATTTGGAGATCTCCACCCTCTTTCATGTGCAACTCTCCACAATCAATCAAAATATATGGGGAATGATTAATGTTGTGTTTTCTTTTATTTATTTTTTATAATCCACAATTCATAAGATATCTATGTATATATGCATACATACATTCATAGACACACATATATGTGTGTGTATGTGTATATATACACATATATACATACCTACATATATACATATATACATACATACATACATACATATACATACATACATACATACATATATATATATATATATATATATATATATATATATATATATATATATATATATATATATATATATATATATATATATATACATACATACATACATACATATATCCATACATACATGAAAACAACAATGCACTTTCTAAGAGTTTACAAATCTTGAAACCTTGAATGCTGAAATGAAAGCAATCGGAGATCAAATACCTATACTAGAGTTACAAAACAATGTGAAGTTGATTTTAAATATGGTAGAGGTAGATATTCAAAATTTTGGTAATCAAAATTTAAGGCATGAGAGTGAAGGAGAAGGAGCGGCTTTAGAAAGAGAAGGAGAAGGAGCAACTTTAGAAAAAGACTACATGGTAGAAACAATAGCTAGACAACATAGAAGATATAATGGGAGCCACTAGATAGAATCCAAGAAAGTGTTGTTGTAGGTACTATGACATTGGAATTACTTGCAGGTTTCTTTGATAATTTATAGTCCAAATATTGGGAGGATTAAAAGTTGTGCAATTTGTCATGTATTGCATCTACATTTTCTTATAAGAGTGTTTCAAGTATTGGCATAGTCTCCCTGCGATGATCCCAAGTTTTAAATGTGTATAAGAGTTTTGAAGGTTGGGAGGAACTTCAACATCATTTGCATGGTTTAAAGGTAATGTCATTGTGGCAGAGGCTTCTACAAGGGAATGAGCCTCATGATTATGGCATTTACATAGAAGTAGAACTTGCTTCTTCAACTCTTTACACTCAACTCTTCACTAAATTTATTCTTCTAGAAGTGAGAACAACTGTTACAAATTCTTGGGAGCTAAGGGACCCTAACCCTATGTTTCATTTTCTAGAGACATGGGATAAGTTACTAATGGCTTTAGTACTTCATAACATTTTGGATCATATAGTGATGCCCAAATTAATATTCGCAGTAGATACTTGGGATCCTCGTAGGGAGAGTGTGCCAATACATGCATGGTTACATCCTTGGCTTCCATTGTTGGGCTAGGGTATGGAGCCTTTATTTCCAACCATTCATTATAAATTGGGGAATGCACTTCATGCCTGGCATGCAAGTGATGTATTTGCATATGCAATTTTATCACCTTGGAAAATTGTATTTGATCATGCTAGCTCAGAACAATTGATTCTTCATTTTATTTTACTTAATATGATGACATTCCTACAAGAATTTGTAATCAACCCATCTAATTAGAAACTAGACCCATTTAATTAGGTTGTGGCTAGTTTCTTTCAAAAAAAATCTACTATGATATGTTTATGCAAAATTTCTTGGGAACTTTGCCCATTTTTCTTGGTATGTATTATTTTTGTGTAGGACCTTGAGGTAAGACACCTAGCATGGGTTGAGTGAGTTTTATTATTTTATTATTTAGATTTTGGAATATGTATGCACTAGGATCAATTTTTTTGTTGTGCCAAGATGTAATAAGCACCTTAAAAAAGATCTCTATGATATACATGTTTAGAAGGAAATATAAAGAAATACCTATTTAGAAGGAAAATAAATGAACATTTGCATAACCCTTGAAAAAAATTGCAAAACAAGGGAATGAAAATGAAATTTTAGAGAAAGGGCATAACAGGGCAATGAAAACATAAAGCAAGGTCACAAAGATCACAAAGGTATGACAACAAAATCTTAGAGCAAGGGCACAACAATAAAATGCAAAGATCACAAGGGCACAATAATAAAATCACAAAGTGAGGGCATGACTATGAAATATAGAGATCATAGCAACAAAATTGCAAAGCAAGGGTACGCAATAAAATACAAAGATTATAGTAACGAAATGCACTAATCACAAGGGCATAGAAACATTCAAAGCTCTCCACCCTCATTCAAAGCTCTTCACACTCTTTCATGTGCAGCTCTCCACAATCAAAACAAATGGTGAATGATTTATGTCATGTTTTCTTTTCTTTTTTATACTCATGCGAGTGTCACAATTATGATGCTATAGCTGGTATTGTGATGTCATCAAGGATAATTGCCCAAAAAAACATAAAAAGCACCACAAATTACACCGTCGTCACAAATTGTTATTGCAATTTAACCCCAAATGTTGTAGTGAGTGTCAACCAAGCTACATTTAGTATCAAAAAAATCTAGTGTTGACCAATCATTAGCATTGACCAAGAAAGTTAGTTTATGCTAAGCCAGGAAGCTTTACAATGACCGAGTATTTAAGTATTGACTTAGTATTAGAATTTAGAGATTGTCAAGTGACGGTAAGAGAAAAAATTCAAAGAAATTGTAAGATCAAGATGACTCAATTGATTTCTTGGGAGATATAAAATGTGTTGAAGATAAGATTGATGAGTTGGATCATTAAATTCAAGGAAATTATTACGTAAAGACCTAGCAGATAGATTCTAGACAAGTTTCTAGAGGATGATCAAGATGATGAATAGATACATTGAATCATTAAATCTGATCGTAAACCTTAAGATCTACAGTGGATATAGAAAATGGTAAAGCATGAATTACCCATTTAAAGAGGTATATAATCAATCATTAGGTGTGATGTGCAGCCATGTCTATTCAAGCCAAGATGAGCCCACCCAATATGTGTATGAGCGAGTTTGTATGTGAAGAGAGACATATGGAGTGAAATTGATCAGAAGCACATAAGTGTGTGAATGTGAAGTTAAAGGAGAAAGCTTATAGATATGATGTTTTTGTTGATAAGAAAATTAGAGAAGAAGGATTAAGTGTTGATAAGAAGAGTGGATTGATTTCTTGAAGGGTGACCAAGCATATCAAGATCAGAGATGACAATGAAAGGCTTATCAGTAAACCAACATAAGAACTGACCAGAGATATGAACTAGAAAAAGTGAGTTGTAAACACATAGATCAAACCTATTATTTTATTTCTTATCATTGTAAATAATTTGTATTGAAATCCTTTTAATAGAGGTTGACCTAATAGTTTGTGCAAATGCTTTAGCTAGGTGACATTCTAAATAGAATGATCACAGTCATCTTACAAAGCCACTCTTAACAGGGTGATTAAATAGTCTAACTAGGTCACATTTAATAGTGTATTTTGTAACCTTTAACAAGGTTGACTCCTAATAGAGCTCACTTCGAAAGAGTGAAAAAGAGTGACATGTTGCTGGTGGTTTTTCCCAAATTGGGTTTCCACATAAAATCCTATTGTCAAACTATGATGAATGTTTTATGAATGTTTACATTTGATAATGTTTTCATTATGCAATGCAATTTATGTTTATGATAGTTTTACAGTAGAGACTGAGCAATAGCAGGATAAGAAGAACAATGAATTGATTAATGTTTAATTATTCAAGTGGTACATATAGACCTTGAGTAACTATTTCACCCCCCCCCCCCCCCCACCTCCCCCTCTTAGTTATTCTAAACATTTCTAGCAATTAGTATCAGAGCTCACTACTTATAGAGAAAATTGTGAAGGTACTTAAAGCTAAATATAGATGAGTAAGAGAGGTGTACCCAAGTTGAACAAGGAGGACACTGATGAAGCTATACAAATCCAATATCATTGACATTTCTATCAAAAATATGGATAACAAATATGTAGTAGTAACAACTACTCCTCCAACTACTGAAGAACTGAGATAGAAGTTAGATCACCGCCAAGAAATTTTGGAGATGTCTCCAAACATAACCTATGCTAAATTTCATGATCTCAAAGATTGCAATACTGAAAATAAGATATGGGGTAGATTGAAGATGATATATGGAGGTGATGACAATGTTTTAAGAGCCAAATTAGAAAGCCTAAGAGGAAAATTTGATGACATGAGAATGATGGAAGGTGAGAACATAGTACAATACCGCACAAGAGTTAAAGAGTTTTTTTATGCTATTCAAGGTGCAAAAGGAGAATTCAAAGATGAAATAGTAATAAGTAAGCTATTGAAGACTCTGCTCCCTATCTATGTCATTAGAGTCTCTACAGTTCAAGAACTAAGTTGCACACCAAATAACAACTTGATCCTAGAAGGTGTAATTGGTAGACTTACTACTTTTGAGATGTCTAATTTTGATAACTATACACCTGCTACCATTGAATCTACTTTCAAGTCACAATTTTTTCTTAGTAAGAAGAAATGAAAATATGTGAAAAGTGAAAGTGATAGTTCTGATGAAGATATTGATGAAGTGGAAGCCCTCATTGCAAAAAGGTTTGGAAGAGGAAGAGGTAAATACAAAGGTAAATTACCTATCATTTTTTTTTCATACAACACATTTGGTCATATTGGTACTAGATGCCCTAAAAAAGAAGATAAGGATGAAAGGAAGGTCAAAAGCAAGAACAAAGGAAGAAGAGATGACAAAGACTACATGAGAAGAAAGGATAACAAGGGTAAGAAATATTTTTATATTGCTAAAGAAAAGATTGATAATGCATCTGAGAGTAATGATAATGAAGTTGTCTGTGATTCTATGAAAGAAGGTTTTGATAAAGATGAGAAAACCACATTAATCTATTATGTGAAAAAAAGTGATAGATGGATAATTGATAATGGATGTTCCAATCATATGACTGGTGATAAAGACAAATTTGAAGAATAGGTTCATACAGTGGTGGATTTGTTAAATTTGGTAATGATATCCCATGTATTATAAAAGGTAAAGGCACCATTCAACTGACTGACAAGATAACATGTGACAATGTTTACTAGGTTGAAGGACTTAACTACAATTTGCTGAGTGTTTCACAGCTGAACTAAACATGTTATAGAGTTGAATTTCACAAAAAAAAGGCCAAGATACATGATGGTGATGGTAAGCTTATTGGTGTATACTTTGAAATCCTAGTATGCAAAGAACATTAAAGTAAATCTAAAATTCACAATTAAAGAAATACAAAAATGTGTATGTGAGGATGAAGGAGACACTGTAGAGGAAGAAAAACAAGATATGTCCAAATAATGGTGGATTTGTTCTCAAGTGTGCTCCAAACTTCAAGTGATGGGTTATAATTTATCATGAGGATCAGTGAAGGGTTTTAACAATGGAAGCATGAAGGTATTTTGTAGTTTTTAGGATCTCAAATAAGAATTGTAACATTAGTGTAAAAGGTGTTTTTTTTTAGAGGGGAAGGGTCCAATTTATAGACTAAGGAATGGTGAGATGGATGGCTAGGATGCAAGGAAGGGGAAGCACTTTGATTGTGCTTCTTCAAATATATAGTCTTGTGAAAAGTGTCACAAGGGGATTGGATGGGGGAAGAGGGTCAAAATGGAGGGTCAAAGGGAGTTATGAGGGAGAAAGAGTGTGGAAGAGGGATGTAAGAGGCATTGAAGAGCCACTAAGGCATGTAAGAGCCTTAAAGTCCTTGGATAGGAATGTAAGAAGGATATGATAGGACTTTGACTTTGGCTTGGGTTAGGAAGTCTTAACCCTTGTTTAAAGTTGTGCACATGTTTACGAAAGGGATTAGACTTAGCTTAGGAGGGGGTTAGGATGTAAGTGGCTTGGTATTAATGAAATAGGTTAATTAGTTGGCTAAGTGAGGTTAACATGGGTGAATAAGTTGGATTTGGATAATGATAGGGTTTAGGAATGGTTAGGGGTTTGAGAATTATTTATTAAATAATTTATTTAATAAAAGGGGATGTGAAAACAAATTAAATAGTTATAGTGTAAATATTTAATTAATAGAAGAATATGGATTTAATTGGTGATTTGACTTTGGGTTGTCATTTGATTTTATCAATTGGACTATAGTTAATTTAATTAATTAATTAATCAAGGGACGATAATAAATTAATTTAATATTTAATATTTAATCAATAATTTCCTAGAAGATGACTAAATAAGATTACTTAGTGATGTAATCAGATTAAGGTGTCTACATTTTGCCCCTCTTTGACATAGTGTTGGGACAACACTATTTCAAAGAATTTTGAACATAAACAACACCAAGAAGATTTGTAAGGCAACAAGGTTGGCCTAGTCTCAAGTAGAAAAAGGAGAAATTGGACTGCATGATGCCCCCTCAAGAAGGGGGTAAGGGGAGAAGACGAAGCTTCGTGACTTCTTTAAAAAGTACAGCAAGTCAAGGTGAGTAGGAGGACATAGAGGGACTAAAAGAGGGTTAAAATTGCAATAAAATTTCAAAAATAACATGGTTAGAGGAAAAAGGGTGGCTAGAGGGGTCAAAGAGGGAAGGAGGGCACCATAGGCGGCCTATAAGAGGGTTTAAGAGGGCCAAAAAGGAGTAATTGCTCTTATCTTTATAGTGATATATTGTCATTTCTGAGCTCTAATTGAAATGATGTGATGGTTGTGTAGGGATGATTGCAACATTGGTTCAATGTGATATGGTGAGTGTGAGCATGACCAACACTAGACCACTTGGTAGGCACTAAAACTTTTCTCTTGTGATTTTGTATTTTTATGTTTTAGCATTCCCACAAGCATGGGTCTAGCGGGATCGCACTAGGGATCAGCAAGATTGTGATCCCACAAAAGGGTTGAAGGTAAAGGATAAAATGGAGGGCTGTAAGTTATTTTCATGGCAAAGAAAATTTGTCTTACAACTTCTACAAGAGAATGAATATCGCTTAAAAATTTTGTGAGGTAATGATTTTGGTCATAGGAAAGCATTCACATGAGCGAGAATGCAACCCCATAGGGTAAGGGTGGGGTAGGGTAAAGTCAACGTGGGAATGAAGAAAGGTTTGATTGGGGGAAGAAATGGGAGATGTGTTCCTGTTATGATCTACAACTACGAGAACATAGGAAAAAGGATGGATCATGGGAATGCAATCCTGTTTGCGAGATTATAGTGAAAGGTTTTAGCTTTGAGGGGTAAATGAAGGCTTATAAAACATAGGCAAAAGGGGTTAATAGAAAACAAAACTAACATGGGTTTTATTTTCTAGATGCAGTGGTCACTAAAAATATTGGTGTCCTGAGAGCAACCCATTGCAATGTTGCATGTTAGCGAACAGTTCACACCAACAGACTGGGCTAGGATTGATGTTATTGGGCTGGGATATCTGGTGAGGCTGCCACATGCTCGTACATACATGGAAATGGTGATAACATTGTGTGAGTTCTGACACATGTTTAAAGTTTTACACATGTTTAGGGAAGTGATTAGGCTTAGCTTAGGAGGGGATTAGGATGTAGGTGGCTTGGCATTAATGAGATAGATTAATTAGTTGGCTAAGTGAGGTTAGCATGGGTGAATGGGTTGGATTTAAATAATGATAGAGTTTAGGAATGGTTAAGGGTTTGGGAATGATTTATTAAATGATTTATTTAATAAAAGGGGATGTGGTATTAAATAAAATAGGTATAGTGCAATTATTTTATTTAATAGATGTATAGGGATTTAATTGATAATTTGACTTTTGGTTGTCATTTAATTTTATCAATTGGACTATAGTTAATTTAATTAATTAATTAGGAAATGACGATAAATTATCTTAATATTTAATATTAATCAATAATGTCCTATAAGATGACTAAAATAAGATTACTTAGTGATGTAATCAGATTTAGGTGTTTAAATTTGGAACTAGTGAGCATACTAGAGGTAACTTATTCTATCTAGACCTATGAAGTGATACATGTACCTTTACACTAAAGAAGATGTTTTATTATGGCACAAAATATTATTTCATGTGAACTTTGACAATTTGGTGAATATCAGCAAGATGAAGAAAGTAAGATGATTGCCAAAACTAAAGAAGTCTCACGATGCTATGTGTAAACAGTGTCAATTAAGAAAGATGAAAAAGTCTAGTTTCAAGAGTAAAACATATACTAATAGTGATATTTTGGAAAATGTTCATACTAACCTATGTAGACCCATTGGTGTTAAAAGTTATTGTGGAGATAAATATTTTATTCTATTTGTAGATGGCTATTCTAGAATGATGACTATGATGTTTCGTAAAGTTAAATCTGATGCTTTTTAGTTATTTAAGTGGTGTTTAGCCAGAGTTGAAAAATAAAAAAGGAAGAATCTAAAGTCTTTCAAATCTAAAAAAGGTGGTGAATTAATCTCATGTGAGTTCAATACATTCTTCAATGACAGAGGAATCAAGAGTCAGATGTCAACAACAAGGACCCCTCCTCATAATGGGATAGTTGAAAGAAGAAATAGGTCAGTAATGGACTGTGCAAGGACACTAATGATGGAGAAGAATGTGTCACAAAAATATTGGAGAGAATAAGTTAGTACTACTATCTATATCCTAAATAGAGCACAAGTCAAGAAAGCTACAAATGCTATCCTTTTGAACTATAGTATGACTATGCTCTAAATGTTATGTATTTCAAAAAAATTGGTAGTAGATGTTATATACTAAAAGATAATCTGAATGGAAAACTTGATGCAAAAGGTGATGAAGGCATATTCCTAGGTTATTCCACTAAAATAAAAGCTTATAAGTGTTTGAATACTAACACTAACAAAGTTGTGGAAAGTGTAAATGTGAGAGTTGATGAGTTTGTAGAAAGAGATGATACTTCATGTAATGAAGAACTTAAAGATTATAGTACATTCATTTATGTGGATGATGATTCTCTCATCACTTATAGTGAAAAGACAGGTCAAACTACAAGTTCCCATTAGATAGGAAATGATGGAATGCAAATACAAATTGTTGAATAGTAGAAAGTGGGTGTTGAGCAATAGACTGAAGATGTCAAGTTACAGAAAAGCATTACTGACCATCACATAGTGCATGTCAAGCATTGAGAACCTAAACTTGAAGTTGAACCTAGACAAGGAAGAGGAAATGAGTCTAAGATTATTTTTTCATATGGACCTGAAGAAGAACCAAGAAGCAAACTACCTATATTAGCAAAACATGTCAAAAGACATCATAAACTTGATCAAATCATTGGAGATTTTGAATCAAGTGCAATGAAAAGAAGAAAACTCAAAGGTGATGCATGCTTATTATGTGAGTTTGAGCCCAAGTCAATAAAGGATACTTTAGAAAATAAAGATTAGATCTGAGCAATGAACAAGAAAATTGACCAGATTGAGAAGAAATATACTTGGACCTTAGTGCCAAGACCTAAAGACAAAAATGTCATTGGGACAAAGTGGGTTTTTAGAAACAAGATCAATGGAAATGGTGAAGTAAAAAGAAAAAATGAAAGACTATTATGTAAGGTTTATGCACAAGAAGGAGTTGATTATGGAGAAAAGTTTGCTCCTATGGCTAGACTTAAAGCAGTCAAAACTCTGCTTGCATACTCAGTTTACAAGAACTTCAAGGTATATCAAATGGATGTCAAATCTACATTTTTAAATGGTATACTAGAGGAAGAAATGTACATTGAACAGCCTAAAGGATTTGTAGATCTAGACAAAAGGAACATTGTATGTAAACTGAACAAAGATCTTTATGGATTAAAATAAGCCCCAAGAGAAAGGTATGAAAGAATACATAACTACTTAGTGAAAATTGGTTTTGAAAGGACAAATGATAATAGAAACTTATATTTGAAGAATGTTAAGAACAATGATGTACTATTATCTAAGATATTTGTTTATGATATTATATTTTGAGGAAGGGAGGCATTATGTAAATTATTTGTTGATGAAATGAAAAAGGAATTTAAAATGTTATGTTTGGTGAAGTCAAATTCTTTGTTGGATTACAAATGTGTCAAATAAATTTTGGTAGTTTCATTTCATAATCCAAATACATCAATGAAATACTAAATACTTTTGGAATGGAAGATTCAAGGCCAATGAGTATACCTATATCTATAGGAAATAAGTTATCTATGACTAAATGATCCTATTGGAATACTTTAGAATAACTGAGGTGGGCGGCGGGGGGGGGGGGTGAATCAGTTATCCAAGGTCCAGATGTATAAATCAAATTTTTCACAGCTTAGTGAACCCATAAAACATTCATATCCATAAGATTATGCAATCACTAAAACTTGTAGGTTACTACCAAATCAGCTTGCAAAAATGTAAAGCATGAAACATAACAGATTCATCAACACACTTGACACAATGATTTATGTGGAAACCCAATTTGGGAAAAACCACCAGTAACATGCTACTCCTTTTCACTCTTCTAAAGTGATGCCTTGTGAAAGGCCAACCATGTTAAAGGTTACAATACACATTGTTAAATGTGACTCGGTTAAGGGATTCCAATCACTCTATTAGAAGTGAGCCTTGTTAGAGGACTTTAGGCCATTCACTTGGAATGCCACCTGGTTAAAGGATTTACAAATGACTATTATGTCAACCTTAATCCAAAGGATTTACCCTAGATTGATACAATTTTTAGAGAGTAATAGTAGAGCTTTGATCTAATACAACTTACAACTTCTCTTACAAATTATAGATCTATGTTCAGTCCTCAATTCTGCTTGGCCTTCATACTTTGCAACTCTGATAGCTTGTTCACCCTTCAAGCATTCATCTCCTTAAGCCTTCTTGCTTAATGTGTCATTGTACACTCTTCTCTTAGGTCACTTGATGAAGCAAAACCCTTGACTCCTTCTCTTCCTTAGGTTCTTGCACATGACATCTTTGTTTCATGATCAAACATTCCTATAAATAGAAAATTAGGATATTTTCTTGCTCATTTTCCATCATCCAATTTAGGGTTCGGATAGATTAAGTAGGATACAATGTATCTACCACATATCTCATATCTCTTCTAGAAAATTCTTCTAGAATTCATTTGAATTCACCTAAAAAATGGTTTACATCAAATTCTATGCCACCAACTCATCATCCTTATCTTCCACCTAGTTCACAAAATTCAAGAAAACAAACTTGTCAGCTCAGATTTAGTGAATCTTCAATCCTTTAAATAATGCAGTAGCTTAGCATTATCAACCTTTTGATGCTCGGCACATACCACATGGCATCAACTATGAAATCACTTGACATCAACTAAAGTTTGCTAATGCTTGGCATCAACTAAACTTTACTCAGCATAAACTATCTTGCTCAGCATCCACTAGAATTTTCTTTTACTCAGCTCCAACTAACTTTCTACTTAGCTTGCACTGACTTTGCTTCGCACTTACTATCCACTTGGTCAAGCTTGGCAGACAAAATTTGTTTAACTTATTCTTCTAACCTTTCTTAGTGTAGCCAACCTTTGTAACCTTAAGTAGATTATCAATATATCATCTCATCACTATCTTAACTAATCCTTGTACTTCATTACATAATTATAACTCAACCTTTCCTTTAGGTGCTTTTGTTACATCTTATTGATCAAATTCTCTTCATCAATCAACTAAGTGATAGTACTTGAATCTTATAAGCAATCTTCCTACCAGAAAATAGTAGATTTGAATTAGTGGCAAAACAATGATTGAAACACATAGTCTTCTTCAACAATTTCCCTCTTTTAATAATGATATTTTCAATCAGATCTCAAAAATCTCCCTCTTTGGCATTGATGGCAAACCAAACTAATCAACTAAGTCAATCAAATGATGAACATCTTGTTCAACCAAACTAACTAGGTTAAAATAGTAAAACAACACCAAAAATAAAACTTGTCTCAAAATTTCTCCCTCTATCAGCAACCTCCATCTTCTAATTAGGTTATAAAACTCTTTATAACTCTCTCTAAGTTCCTTCTTGTATCTCCCTCTTACTAGGTAGCTTAGGACTTCTTCCTCTTTCTCCCTCTTTCTTACATTGTTCTCTATATTTTTCATCATACATCAACAATTGTCTCCCTCTAAGATAAGTAGCACTCTTCAGCTTTTTGACAAAAATCTCTTGATATCTCCCTCTGATATACTTTCTCTGATAATGATCAGTTTAATGTTCTTCTCTCTCTTTTTGACAAAAATTCCAAAGACATTTCATCTTTTCATCTTAAACATGTAGATATAGGCTTTTACAGTTTCTTTAGTTTCTCCCTTTGTCACCTTGCTTATGACTGTTTTGAATTTTTAGCACTTTGATTACTTCAGGCAAATCCTAAAGTAAGATCCTTTGCATCAATGTGTAACATATGAATATTAGCTTGTTTGATTTTGGGCACTCCTCTTGTTACTTAGATAGCCTTTGATAGGGGTATCATCCCTAGTTTACCTCTTAGCTACTCATGAGTATCCTTAGGTAATGGTTTTGTGAAGATATCAGCAATTTTCTCCTTTGTGTTAACATATCCATCTTCACCTCTTTATCTTGAACTAACTCTCTCAATTAATGATACTTGATTGCAATATGCTTTGTCTTTGTGTGCATCACTAGATTGTTTGATATATTGATAGCACTTGTATTATCACAATAAATATCACTGGTTCTATGACTTCTTCCTTCATTCCTTTGAGTAACTATTTGATCCATACAATGTTTGTGCAATTTATAGCAGTAGCAACATATTCAACTTCTACAATAGATTGTGAAGTACAACTTTGTTTCTTGCTAGTCCATGTAACTAGTCTCTTGCCTAAGAAAAATGCTCCTCCACTAGTGCTCTTTTTGTCATCTATGTTTCTAGTCCAATCAGCCTCAGTGTAGGCTCTCAATTCAAACCTTTCATTCTTCTTCTACTGTAGACCAAACTCTTCTATTCCTTTTAGATATCTCATTATTCTCTTCACAGCCATTAAATGATTCTTCTTGGGATTAGCAAAAAAAAATGCAACTATCCCTACAGATAATGCAATATCAAGTTTTCTATGTACTACATATGGTAATTTTCCAATCATAGACCTGTACATTATTTGGTTCACCTCAACTGAATCATCATTGTTTGATAACTTGTGTTCTATCACCATAGGTTTACTTACTAGTTTGGAATCCTCTAATCCAAAAAAAATTCAATATTTCCTTGACATACTTTGATTGAGTGATGTATATACCATAACTCATCTGATATACTTGCAAACCCACAAAAAAATTGATCTCTCCAAACATAGACATTTCAAATTCTTGCTTCATCTTATTTTCAAAATCCTTACATAAAACATCTTGACCTCCAAATATGATATCATCAGCAAATATTTTAGATAACAAAGTACTTTTTTCCTTTTTCTGTCTTTATGTACAAATTGTTGTGATCATCAGTCCTTTCAAATCTAATCTTCACAAGATAAGTATGAAATCTCTCATACCATGCTTTTGGTACTTTTTCCAAACCATATAGAGATTTGTGTAGTCTACATACCATTTTTTATTGTTAACGTCAACAAAACTTTCCGGTTGTTCTATGCAAACTTCTTCATCTAATATGCCATTCAAAAATATAGATTTAACATCCATCTGATAAACTTTAAAATCTTTGTATGTATCATAAGAAAGTAGAGTTCTTACTCCTTCCAATCTAGCAACAGGGGAAAATGTCTCTCCATAGTCAACTCCTTCTTATGCATATCCCTTTCAAACTAATCTTGCTTTGTTTCTTGTGACTTCACCATTTTCATCTAGGTTGTTTCTAAATACCCACTTGGTACCAATCACATTTTTGTCTTTTGGTCTAAGAACTATACTCCATGTCTTATTCTTCTCTATTTGCTCAATCTCTTCTTCCATGGCTTTGTACCATTCTGTTGGTAAATAGATTTGTTCTTTAAAATTATAACTCTTGAATGCCCAACTTGAAACAATATCTGGTTACAAACAGTTGAAAAGCCACTTGTGGATAAATTGGCTTCTCTCTAAATTGGTAGGTACATCTCCCTAGAATAGGTTTGCAATGAATTATGTTTTCCTCCTAAACTAATTTAGGGGTATGTTCTTGACCTAAGAATAGAAGAGGTATAACCAAGATAGACCTAACTAGAATCTAACTTAGGCGAATATGAATTTCTAAATATCAAAACAAGTTTATGCATTCACACATCTTATGAATTCATAAAGCTTAATTGAATAATAGCTAATATTGAACTAACTTAATTTGAATCTAAACTATACTAATAACTAAAAATGTTGAAGGAATTTCCCTTTCAATGAACAATAACAACACTAATTACATTCATTCATTGCTTCAAAATAGGGGAAGTGAAACTCTGTTCTTTCCTTGTTTCAACTTAAACAAAAGAGAAAACATAAGGCTAAATCTAATAGCATCTGGAATAGAAAATAATTGACATAAAATACCATTCCATTATCTCTACAACATCTATTAGAATAGAAAATAATTGACATAAAATACAATTCCATTATCTCTACAACAAAAAGTGCTTCACACCAAAAATTTGTTGACCTTTCATTAATCTTTCAAACCCATACATATACATTTTCGAGATGACTGTTACAATGGAAGCTCAATCAGTACATCTTCTCAAAATTTACAAATGGCAAGGCACCAATTTTTCATATTACAATAATTACATAATAAAATAAAATGGAGATAGAATTTAAATCACTTAGACTTCTTCCCTTTTTCTACTTTTTCTCTATAGGCCTTGGCAGCAACTATAATTGGGATGAGTTCTTCATGCCTAGGCACATGGATATTGGTATACCTCAAGAGCCATTTAGAATTCTCTCTAGCCAACTCCTTTATAGCATTCAATTGATTTGGTAGTTCCTCTTTGGCCATGTGTATACATCCATTGAGTGTCTGTAGTTCAACGACCCTGTCATGACTATGGAAGTTTATATTTGAAAAACTATCTAGAAATTTGGAAAAGTTCTCCTTCATGACATTGACTCCAATAAGTGCTTTTCCTTGGCCACTAGTTTGTGAGTCTGTATGTAATCCCCTCATAAGTTCAAATCCTCTATCCTATCTCTTCTTCGCCTTATCCTCTATTTCTCTGAGCCCTTTCTCTGCAAACTAGATCATCTTAGTTTTAAATTGCATGCTTTGAAGCCACTCGAATAGAGGCTCATCTCCCTTTGGTAAGATTTTAGCTTCCACCACTTTTTTGGCCTTCATTCGGATGATCATCTACAAGAGGGAGATGCAATCATTGCATTTCACTCTTTCTCTAGCTAGAGTATTGCTATTTGATATAATGTTATCTTTTTCTATCTCCAGCCTTAAGCTAATGTTACCAGTCTATTCCACAATTGTGGCTCCTTCTGATTTGAGCTTCTTGATCCATTCTTTACCAATCTGTCCATAATGCCTATCTTCTTGGAGTTAAGAGATGAGGGCTTGAACTTCAATAGTAGTAGGATTTCTAGTCATTGATACTCTAGAGATGGTTGCTAATAGAGTGACTAGCCGTCTAATGAACTTATTTAATTCTTCTATCTCAACCTTCATCTTAGTCTTAGACAACTTAAGACTCTCTAGTTGCCCTTCGATCACCTCATTGATTGACTCCCATAAGCCAACTTTGGTATCGTGTCTTGCTTCACCAAGATCCATAGAATGCAAAGTAAAATCTTCGATCATCATGTCCTCAATCTGCCCTCCCTTTTTGGGTTTGGTAATCTCTATTGGTAGGTGACCTATTTCTATATCTTGCCCAAGTATGGACAAGGTCTTTTGCTTCTTACCTCTTGCCAATGTGAACCTAGAGAAAATAGTGAGAGATATAGTATCTTTACAAAAAGTGCTCTCATCTTTCCTTTTCCTTTTCCTCTCTAGGGTATCCTCCAACCAAGAGTCAATACCTACTATCTTGGAGGCTATCCCAAGTGATTCTATGTTGAACATCTTCCTCTTAGCTAGGGTAACTATTGCAACAATCAAAGAAAAAGAATTCTTTAGAGCTTGGGAGATGAGCTTAGAGGAGCTCTAACCTTTATCCACTTCTAGAGTCTTCTTCATAGCTTCATCTAACTTAATAGACTCACTACTACTACTTTTTCCATCTCCTAAGTCTACTATCTATATTGAAGACACACTTGATTGTAGAACTATAGCACTTGCTGATGGAATGGAGTTATGATGAGGAGAGGGAACTAGAGTAGTGTGGGGAGATAGAATTGGAGAAATATGAGGTGATGGAACTGGTGTGACATGGGGGGATGGAACTGAGATAGTCATGCTATCCTTTTGTTCCTCCATCTTCTTTTCCTCAACACCAGTCTGGGTTCCAATGACTGGGAGGGAACCATCGTGATAGGTCTTAGCTACAGGGACATTCTTGTCTAGAGGTTGATCCCATCCACCTAAAGGTTGAGCTGGCCCTTGAGTGGAAGTTATGGTGATGCCTAGTGTAGCACTCTAAGATGAAGTAGGCATTATAGCTACTGGAGAAGCTTGAATGGTTGCACCTTTACTGTCACTTTTCTTGGTTGTCCACTCAACCCATTTTCTTTTTCTCTTGATGATCTAGGCCATCATGATATCAAGACTTTCCTCAACATTTACATATGACTCAGAATTGATAAGAATTCCCCTTAACTTAGTTAGATATGTATTACTATACAACATATTCTAGCCATCATCCTCCAAGCCTTCTACATCAAAATTGATACCATATGTTTTGATTTGCTCTACTCTGAGTCAAGCAAAAGCATGATCTCTATTTTCAAGCTCATCTCTACAGTCCACCTAATAATCTTTGATAGTAGTAACATGCTTGATTACACCACCAATCTACAACACCTCTCTTGCATATCCATTTGGATCGAACATATGTCTTATGACCTCATATGCTTCTAATTGATACTTAGCCTCGAACGCTTTAAGCATATTTTTAGCATCAGAGTGAGACTCGCAACTATAAGCCCCAACCTTCATAGGGAATTCATACCCTTTCTCCTTTAGGCTTTCACTCAGCACATTCATTTGGATCATTTGCCTCACAATCTCTATTAGCACGATCATATCGCTTGAATACCTCGGTAGCTTCAAAGGAAATTTGTCAAAAGCTACAAGATGCAAATATGAAAAGGATGAGAACTGAATTATATAGTTACCAAACTAACTGATGGCTATCATTACCTCTGGGTTGAACCTCCTCTCTAGGCATCCTTGGAGTTCCCTAAAAATTCTCATTATAAAGGCATCATTAACTCTGACATATTCTGCATAGCTATTTTGTAATTGCAAGCATGGATAAAATTCATAGCTTTTCACATCATCAGGGAAGTTCTCTATTCTGGGAAGGCTTGGCCACAATTGTAGAGAAGCTAAGATATAAATTAGGAAAGAAGACATGTAAAAGGTATTGTAAAACTTTGTGATGTTGAGGGCCCTAGACAGATGCTCACTTACCTCATAGGCTTAATCAACATAATGTGTATCTGAACAGATAATTTGTAACAAAAAGAAATATTGTTCAACAAAATTGAGTGCTTCTACCTTACCTTTCAATCTATGTAAGAGAACTAGATTCTCTATGATCTCAGGCTTGAGATCAGTGCTGAATAGAGTCTTAGGAACCTTACTCTTAGTGCCCCATAGCTTTTGGAACCAGGACCTCATAATTTCTTTTCTCCACACCATTTTCTTCAAGGAGAACTCAAACATGGCTCCTCCTACTGTCAACTTAGAAAACTCTTCTTGCTTTGGAAACTGGAGACAATTTACTACAATTTTCCTATCAATAGAGATTAAAACTATATGATCAGGCAGCAAAATTTGTCTAGTATCTTGGTTGTAGTGATTTATACATTCAACAATCAACTTAGGAGCTTTAACCACCACTAAAAATCTAGCTACCTCCACTAACCCACTTCCTCAAAGCTTCTTAGTTATAGGGTGAATTGGCTCTGACCTCAACCTCCTTTGAAAATCTTGCATGTCAAAGAACCAAAGTGAGGTGTCTGTGACATTCTATAATGTAGACTTGATTCCATTTAGCCCATCGAACCCACTGAATCTAGTTGCCATTTTATCTGAGGTAGAAATGAATTGAAATCTTGAAATTGAAAATAGCACAAAGAGTAGAATTTGAAAGTATAAGAGCCTTGAAAATGCTATACAATTCAATAGCATAATAGTTCAATAAAAAGTGGTAATTTGAAAAATAGTTATGTTTCTCTCTATATAGAAATCCTAATTCACTCGGTAATCTTCAGGATTTGTGCCACACAAGTGAATTAAAGGATAAATCCATTGGATTAGTAAATGTGGGAGTTTCTAAAAGAATTTTCCATGTCTTTTCACTCTTCTTCATTGGCCCAACAATAAATTTCCTTTATTACACACTTACCTTCCCACTTTTCACCTAGTTTCAAAGAATTAAGAATGGAGTACTTCATAAAGAAATATCTTCAAAGCCAAATTCTGCTCACTACACTTCTCCAACCATGATTAGCTTGTTTCCATTGTCCTATTAAGGTTTCATACATGCAATTTGTGTACCTAATTTTCTTACAAAGTTGATTTCTTCATGAATGTAGAAAATCACCTTTATTATTTGAAAACTCACTAAGGAGAAGGTGATCTTCAATTTTTTGCTAAAGCTCTATTTACCTTTTAACTCTTGGGTTAACCTCTTCTCTGAGTTTGGAAAACCAAAAAAGGACCATGAGAATCAAAGGAGAGCCCATTTCTTCATTTTTTCCCCTTACAAATGCCTTTGGTGGAAAATTGACTTCATGGGTCGAAGGCCGACTGTGGAGAAGTCATTTTAGAGTTTTTTGCCTAAAGTGATTCTGAGCACCATGATGAATTTTGGATATTGTCTAAGGTAGAATACTATGATGAAAGTAATTCTTATCCATAGAAAGGCTCATTCTCTTCTTGTTTTAGTCTACAAACCACATTTACTAACCTTTGTGAAAAATCACCTTCATGGGTCGAAAACCTGCCGAGGAGAAGGCAATGTTTGATTCTCCGTAAGCTTCATTTTTATTTATGTGTAAACCATGATAATCCATGAACAAGTTTATCCTTGAAAATAACTTTTTGAAAATCGCTATGAAACACAAGAATCTCCATCAAATTAGGTTCTAGACTACCCACAAACTCATGACAACAAGGAAAACCCACCCGGTTATGTAATGCAGGAGAAGGGAAAGGTGGAAAACTCGATGGAGAAAATTTTCACCTGAGGGGGAAGAACTAGACTTGGACATACCCAAACTAGACTAAGACACAAGATCTTTTCCACTTTGCAAAATGGGTACAAGATGAAAAGTGGTGCAACACAATCAACATCTTCTAGTGCATCTTTTATTGTTTTGGGTTCCTTCAAGCTCAGCAAACATGTTTCACTTCTCAATCTATTTCTTATCATTATTCTAGCATCTTTATCTCCAATGATTTGAGTATCATGATGATGTCTTTTGACATACTTAGACAATCTCGGTTCAGATCTTGTTTCTTCATTTTGTTCTTCAACTTCAAAATCACTGTGTATATCTCTGCCAAGTATCTCAGCATCTCTTTCATGTGTACTAATCTCAAAGTCAGAATGTGTATCTACTTCATTTTATAACTTAGCATCTGAATTCAGCTTGATTCTTGAATGTAACTCAACATTCATAGGGTGTGACTCGGCAGTCACTATAACTTGCTATTGATTTGTAACTTGATTTGCAGCATCTTCTTTAGTAGGCATTCCTTCATAAAAGTATACAAATGATTTGTATTCTTTTGGCCTTTTCATAGGTTCAACCTCATGTACTTCTATATATTCATCAAATTTCACATTTGCACTTTCCACAACTTTGTTAGTGTTAGTATTCAAACACTTATAAGCTTTACTTCTTGTGGAGTATCCTAGGAATATACCTACTTCATTCTTTGCATCAAGCTTGCCATTCCTAATATCTTTAAGAATGTAACACATACTTCCAAATACCTTAAATTATTTTACATTGGGTGAGTATCCACAACATAGTTCAAAAGGTGTTGAATGAGTACGTTTCTTGATTTCCACACAATTCAAGGTATAGACAGTTGTACTTACAGCTTCTCTCCAATATTTTAGAGCAACAATCTTCTGCATCATGAGTGTTCTAGCATAGTCCATTATAGACCTATTTCTTCTTTTAGCTATTCCATTTTGTAGAGGGGTTCTAGGGGTAGATGTCTATCATTTGATTTTTCTGTCATTACAGAACATCTCAAATTCATTTGATGTGAATTCTCCTCCTCTGTTAGATCTCAAACATTTCAGGCTTTTACCTATTTCCTTATCAACTCTTGCCATATACCACTTAAACATTGAAAAGCATCATATTTATGTTTCAAAAACATAATTTTCATCATCCTAGAGTAGTCATCAACAAATAATATTATGTACTTATCTCCCTTATAGATTTACACTCTAATTGGTCCACACAAGTCAATATGAACAATCTCTAGTATTTCTTTAGAGGTATAAGCTTTACTCTTAAAGCTTGACTTTGTCATTTTGCCTAACTGACATTGTTTGCACATTGTATTGTTAGGTTTCTTCAACTTAGAAAAACCTCTAACTTTCTTCATGTTACTGATACTAACCAAGTTATCAAAATTAACATGACATAACCTTTTGTGCCAAATCCAAACATCATCAAATTTTACAACAAGACAAGTAGCATCCTCTATATCAAGATAGAATATATTACTTCTAGTTTGATCACCCTTTCCAATCAATTTCCCATTTGTGTCATATATCTTAGCAATCTTGTTTTCAAATTCAACCTTACAACCCAAATTGTTCAATTGTGACATACTCAACAAATTGTAGTTTAGTCCTTCAACATAGTAAGCATTACCACATAAAATCTTATCTATGAGTTTGATAGAACTTTTTCCTTTTATCAAAAATGGTGCATCATTACCAAATCTTATACTATTTCCATCATAAAAATTTAAGGTAATGAACTTACTTTTGTCTCCAATCATATGATGGGAGCATCCACTGTCAATGATCCATCTATCATTTTTGTTCACACAATTCACAAGTGTAGTTGCCTCATCTTCATCATATTTGTCCTTCATTGCAACATACACCACTTTATCATCATGTCCACCAAAGAGGGAGATTGTGTGAAACTTACAATTGGAACAATTTTTGTTTTATCCTTTTAGTCAAATCTATGGATTATTGCTACCTAAACTAAATGTCATATATATTTGATTGATGAAGAGGATTTGGGAAGTTACTCATAACTATAGCACCTAGATGAAAGGTTGAAGTTATGAAAAGGAAGTTACAATGGACATTTGATTAGATAGACTTTGACAAGTCAAAGTAAAGCTAAGCTAATCTAAGAAAAAGAGCAAAATACTAAGGAATGCCGAGTAATGCTAGTGTCAACTGAGCTATAGTTAGTGTTGAGAAAATCTAGTTTTGATTGAGCATTAGCATCAACCAAGCAATTTAGTTGATGGTGAGTTAAGAATTTTTACAGCAACCGAGTATTTCATTGTTGATTGATAATCAAAATTTAGAGATTGTCAAGCAATAGTAAGAGAACCAATTCAAAGAAATCATAAGATCAAGCTGACTTAGTAGATTTCTTGGGAGATGTAGAACATGTTGAAGATAAGATTGATGATTTGGATCATTAAATTCAAGGAGATGATTAGGTGAAAACCTAACAGATATATTTTTAAAAAGTTTCTAGAGGATGATTAAGACGATGAACATATACATTAAATCGAGTGGAATCTGGTCATAAACCCTAAGATCTATGGTAGATATAGAAAATGGTAAAGCATGAACTACCTATTGAAAGAGATACAAAATTGATCATTAGGTGTGATGTACAAGTGTGTCTAGTCAAGCCAAGTCGAGCCCAAGCAATTTGTGTATGAGCAATTTTGTGTGTAAAGAGAGACTTATAGAGCAAGGTTGATTAGAAGCACACAATTTTGTGAATGCAAAGCTAAAGGATAAAGCTAGCACATATGATTTTTTTTTTTTATAAGAAAATCATAGTAGAATGATTAAGTGTTGATAAGAAGAGTGGACTTATTTCTTAAAGGGTGACCAAGCATATCAAGATCAGAGATGGCAATGAAAGGCTAATGAATGAACCAACATAAGAACCAAATAGAGATCTAAACTAGAAAAATAAAGTTGTAAACACATAGATCAAACCTATTGGTTTCTTTCTTATCATTGTAAATAGTTTGTATTGAAATCCTTTTAACATAGGTTGACGTAATAGTCATTTGAAGACTTAACAGTCTATGTAAATCCTTTAACTAGGTGATATTCTAAATGGAATGATCAAAGTCCTTTTACAAGGCCACTCCTAATAGGGTGATTAAATACTCTAACCAAGTCACATTTAATAGTGTGTTTTGTAACCTTTAATAAGGTTGGCTCCTAATAGAGCTCACTTTGAAAGAGTGAAAAAGAGTGACATGTTGTTGGTGGTTTTTCCCGAATTGAGTTTCAACATAAAATCCTAGTGTCGAATTGTTCTAAACATTTTATGAATGTTTACATTTGATAATGTTTTCATTATGCAATGCAAGTTATTTTTATGGCATTTTTATACTAGAGATTGAGAAATAATAAGATAAGTAGAATATGAAATGATTAATATTTAATTATTCAAGTGGTACATATAGACCTTGAGTAACTAATTCAACCCCCCCCCCCCCCACCCCCCACCCCCACTCTCAGTGATTATAAGAATGTCTAACAATTGGTATCAAATCTCAATGCTTACAAAGTAAACTTTGAAGGTACTTAAAGATAAAGATCATGATGAACAAGAGAGATGTACCCAAGTTGAACAAGGAGAACTCTCCAACATGAAAGACCCTAATGAAACTACACATATCCAGTATCAATGATGTTGTTGTCAAATTTTTGGATAATGAATAGGTAGAAGTAACAACTACTCCTATAACTATTGAAGAACTAAGATAGAAGTTAGATCACAACCAATCAATACTAAAGATTGTCTCAGCCCTCAACTATACTAAGTTTGATTACCTAAAAGATTACAATACTGCAAAGAAGATGTGGGACAAATTGAAGACCATATATGGAGTTGATGACAATTTTTTAAGAGCCAAATCAAAAAGTCTGAGAGGAAAATTTGATGACATGAGAATGATGGAATTTGAGAACATAGTAGAACACTGCACAAGAGTTAAAGAGGTTGTCAATGTTATGAATGAGGTACAAATGGAGAAATAAAATATGAAACAATGATAAGTAAGGTATTGAGGACTCTACTCCCTATCTATGTTATTAGAGTCTCTACAGTTTAAGAATTGAGATGCACACTAAATAAATATTTGACCTTAGAAGTTGTAATTGGTTGACTTACTTCTTTTGAGATGTCTAATTTTGATAACTACACACCTATTACCATTGAATCTTCTTCCAAGTCACAACTTATTCTTAGCTAGAAGAAAGGAAAACATGTGAAGAGTGAAAGTGATAGTTTTGATGATTAGATTGATGAATTGGAACCCCTCATTGCAAAAAGGTTTGGAAGAGGAAGAGGTAAATTACCTATAATTTGTTTTTTATGCAAAAAAGTTGGTAATATTGTTGCCAGATGCCCTAACAAAGAAGATAAGGATGAAAGGAAGGTTGAAAGCAAGTAGAGAGGAAGAAGGGATGGCAAAGACTACATGAGAAGAAAGGATGAAAAAGGTAAGAGATCTTATTATATTGTTGAATAAAAGACTAATAGTGAATTTAATAGTAATGATGATGAAGTTATCTATGTTGCTATGAAAGAAGATTCTGATGAAGATGAGAAAATTACATTAATTTCTTATGTGAACAAAAGTGATAGATGGATATTTGATAGTGGATGTTCCAATCATATGACTGGTGATAAAGACAAATTTAAAGATATAGTTTCATATAGTGGTGGATGTGTTAAATTTTGAAGTTGATGAAAGATCAACCCCAAAACTCTGAAGAATCACCTGCATGCAAACACATGTCACATATAGAGAGAAGAAAAAACTATGGAGGTTGGAATTCTCATATCCATAGATGAGACATTCTTTATGAGAAAAAAGAGAAATTGCTATTATCAAAAGTGAATTGATTAAATTACAAAGAGATCAATCCTTATAAAAGGATATCAAAACCCTAATAGGTAAAACCTAGGTTTCATGATAATAATTAATAAAAAGAATTAATTATTATATGCCCAAATCTTAGCTTAAGTAAACTAGAGATAATAAGTGACTTAATAATTAAATCAACATGATTTAATTAATAAGAAAAATATTTTATTACTCTAACACCAACCCTTAAGATAAACTTAGGGAGTAGCTAAAAACCTAGAAACTACTATTGAAAGTATATTTGGCTCCCGGCAAAAAAGACCTGATAAGGTACCCAAGCACAACCAAGTCTTTGTAAAGAGAAGAAATAAAGAAAATCACATAAGAAAAACCCTACTTCAAAAATATATGGAAGTAAAATATTTTGAAAGATAGGAACAAAAGGATGATCATGAAGAACACCATTGAAGCATGAAGTTGCAAACACTGCCAAATTGTTGATCTAAAGAACCTCCACTATATAGAATATGACCAGGTAGAGAAGACTATGTCTGAAGAGATTATCAATCAAAGATCAAAGGTATCTTCATGGCCTCCAAAAATAGGACTGAAAGAATGTCTATATTGTAAAGGATCCATCTCGTTGAAATGCATAGATATCTAGCTATTGCAATCGCCTAGTACATACGATCAAATACTAAATACATAACTCACTCCATTAAACCAAGAAAACAATATAACCAACATAAACCCCCTATAATGCTAAGATTTAAGACATGAACACTGAAACTAAATGCAATATCTCATGCAGAAAGAAGAACCAAGAACATCAAGAGTGCAAAAGAAATGCAAACACCTATAATGGCATGTGTCTTCAACACATCATGAGGCTAATGTTGTGGAAGGAACACTCACTTGACAAAGGAATATGGTTAATATGACCAACATGAAACCCCTCAAGGTACTTTATAATGTAGTGCAAGTACAAAACACAAAGATGTGCAAGATCCCAAAATGCAATAGAGTGGGACTTTATCTTAGTGCATTTGCAAAAATACTACAAAAAGATGTTGAAAAAGATCAAAAGAGACATAAGGATGATACAATAGATAGTATAACCCATCAAAAATCATATGAAACAACAAAATTGATCTCTAGACATGAAATAACCAAGATATCCATCAAAATGCAAAAAGGAAAAAAATTGAATGGGATGGATGTGCTTGGAGCAGAATCTGGAAAATAGAATGTCTCAAGATGTCTCTCAGAGTGTAAAATAGAACCTCTAAATTTAAATTCTTAAACTAGAAGCCAAACAACATCAAAATTCCAAATAAATTGCACCATCACAACAGGCTTGGAATCATCTTTCGAGCACTTTTGTCAAATCAAAAAACAGAGTTTGGAGGAGCAAGTTATGGCCAAAAAACCACATGTATGTCAAAAAAGTGATAGAAAAACAAAAAAATTAATGTCTTAGGTTTTGTTCCAAAATACCTTGCAAAGTGTGTCTACCAATACCAAAATTTCCTTGAGAAGCATGCCAGTTCTATACCAAAACTATATCAATTTATGTGCCAAAACTTCTCAATTTTTGTATAAAAATCACAAAATTTCTACCTCTAGAAGAGTGCCAAAAATCACAATTTTCAAACCAAAAAATCTCAATTTGTGTGCAAAAATCAAAAAATTGTGGCCTTGGAAACATGCTTAAAATCAGAAAATCATTGCCTTGGGAAACATGCCCAATCTAGGAGCAATATTTTTTAGCCTCAAATTCCAACTATATCCAAATTAGACAAATTTTATATGAAAATAGGGGGTTTGGGGTGCTCTAAGCTCAACGGTGATATCCATTTGGGCTCAAAGTGCACTAAAAATGGTGATCGCCAGATTCAATACAAAAAAACTCTAAAAAATCAAACCTTCTAAAAGAAAAAACACACATCTAAAAGCCAAGCCAAAGTTCTCATAAATAGAATAAGGGCATGAATATCTAGAGCTTTGATACAATTTTGAAGTTGATGAGAGATCAACCCCATGGCTCCCAAGACTCACCTGTATGCAAACACCTATCACATAAAGAGAGAAGCAAAAGATATGGAAGTTGGAATTCACTGATGAGAGAGAAAAAGAGATTGTTATTATCAAAAGTGAATTGAATAAATTACAAAGAGATCAATCCTTATAAAAGGATATCAAAACCCTAACAGGTAAAAGCTAGGTTACATGGTAATAATTAATAAAAAAGAATTAATTATTATATGCCCAAAGTTTTTCTTAAGTAAACTAGAGATAATAAGTGACTTAATAATTAAATCAATATGATTAAATTAATAAGAAAAATATTTTATTACTCTAACATTAAATTTGGTAATGATATCCCATGTGTTATAAAGTAAAGGCACTATTCAACTGATTGACAAGATAATATGTGACAATGTTTACTAGGTTGAAGACCTTAACTACAATTTGTTGAGTGTTTCACAACTATAAAAAATAGGCTACAGAGTTGAATTTCACAATAGAAAGGCCAAGATACATGATGGTGATGGTAAGCTTATTTGAACTAGTGAGTAGACTAGAGGTAACTTATTCTACCTAGACCTATCAAGTGAATCATGTATGTTTACACTACAAGAAGATGTTTGGTTATGGCAAAAAATATTATTTCATGTGAACTTTGACAATTTGGTGAATATCTACAAGATGAAGAAAGTAAGATGATTGCAAAAACTAAAGGAGCTTGATAATGTTATGTGTAAATAGTATCAATTAGGAAAGATGAAAAAGTCTAGTTTCAAGAGTAAAACATATACTACTAGTGATATTTTGGAATTTTTTCATGCAAACCCATATGCACCCATTAGTGTTAAAAGTTACTATGGAGATCAATATTTCATTCTATTTGTGGATGACTATTCTAGAATGATGATTGTGATGTTTCTTAAAGTCAAATTTAATGCTTTTGAGTTATTCAAGTGTTATTTAACCAAAGTTGAAAAAGAAATAGGGAAGAGTCTAAAATGTTTGAGATTTGGTAGAGGTGGTGAATTCATCTCACATGAGTTCAATATATTGTGCAATGACAGAGGAATCAAAAGATAGATGTCAGCACTAATGACCCCTCCTCAGAGTGGGATAGCTGAAGGAGGAACAGATCAATAATGGACTATGCAAGGACACTAATGATGGACAAGAACGTGTCACATAAATATTGGAGAGAAGTGGTTAGTACTATTGTCTATACCCTAAATAGAGTACAACACAAGAAAGCACAAATGCTACACATTTTGAACTATGGTATGTCTATGTTCCAAATATTAAATATTTTAAAATTTTTGGTAGTAGATGTTATATACTAAAAGATTATAGGAATGGAAAAATTGATGCAAAAGGTGGTGAAGGCATATTCCTAGCTTATTCAACTAAAAGAAAAATCTTATAAGTGTTTGAATTCTAACACTAACAAAGTTGTGGAAAGTGCAAATGTAAGAGTTGATGATTTTGTAGAAAGAGGTGACACTTTATGCAATGAAGAACTAGAAGATTATTGTACATTCATCTATGTGGATGATGATGCTCCCAGCACTCATAATGAACATACAGGTCAAACTACAAGTTCTCATTAGACAAGAAATGATGGAATGAAAATGCAAATTGTTAAACAATAGATAGTGGGTGCCAAGCAACATACTGAAGATGTCAAGTCACAAACAAGCATTGTAGACGATCAAATAGTACATATCAAGCATTCATAATTTGAATTAGAACCTAAAAAAGGAAGAGGAAATGATCTTGAGATTTATTTTTTAGATGAACCTGAAGAATAACCAAGAAGGAAACTACTCGTGCTAGCAAAATATGTGAGAAGACATCATAAACCTAATTAAATCATTGGAGACATTGAATCAAGTGTAATGACAAGAAGAAAACTCAAAGGTGATACATGCTTATTATGTGAGTTTGAGCCCAAGTCAATAAAGGATGCTTTAGACAATGAATATTGGATACAAGCAATGAACAAGGAAAATGATCAGATTGAGAAGAAGAATACTTGGACCTTAGTGCCAAGACCTAAAGACAAAAATATCATTGGGGCAAAGTGAGTTTTCATAAACAAGCTCAATGAAAATGGTTAAGTAACAAGAAACAAAGCAAGACTGGTATGCAAGGGTTATGCACAAGGATTTGATTATGGAGAAACATTTCCTCCTATTGCTAGACTTGAAGGAGTCAAAACTCTGCTTGCATACTCAGCTTACAAGAACTTCAAGGTATATCAAATGGATGTAAAATCTACATTTTTAAATGGTATACTAGAGGAAGAAATACACATTGAATAGCCTGAAGAATTTGTAGATCTAGACAAAAGGAACATGGTATGTAAACTTAACAAAGTTCTTTATGGATTAAAGAAAGCCCCAAGAGCATGGTATCAAAGACTACATAACTAATTAGTGAAAATTGGTTTTGAAAGGACAAATGAGAATAGAAACTTGTATTTGAAGAATGGTAAGAACAATGAAGTATTGTTATCTGAGATATTTTTTGATGATATTATATTTGGGGGAAGGGATGCATTATGTAAATCATTTGCTAATAAAATGAAAAAAGAATTTGAGATTTCTATGTTTGGTGAGATCAAATTTGTTGTTGGATTACAAGTATGTCAAATGAAGTTTGGTATTTTCATTTCATAGTCCAAATACATCAAGGAAATACTAAAGACTTTTGGAATGGAAGATTCAAGGCCAATGATTAGACCTATGTCTATAGGAGATAAGAAATCTAAGATTGATGATTCTACTAATGTGAACTAGACCCTATACAGATCCATGATAGGAAAATTGTAATATGTTGACGTAAAGGTCAATTTGTCTATCAATGACTCAACACTTAGTCAATTTGTTACATTGCTACCAAGCTCTATAGTTGCAACTGAGCTTATCATTTAGTTTGTAGTGTTAACCAAGTGATTTAGTTGTTCCCAAGATAAATAGTTAGGATATAGTGTCTATCAAGCACCTAAGTCATTTTGAAGTGTTTTTTGAGCTACACAGTGATTACCGAGCTTCAGACACAAAGTTTAGTGTGAACCAAGTGTAGCAGAGGCTACTAAGCCAGTCAGTGGAAGTAAATAAGATCATGGTGTTAACCAAGTCCAATAGTGTTTATCGAGCTCACAAGGTTAACAAATTGGATCTAGTGTTGACCAAGTCATGTAGTGTCAACTGAGTGATCTAGTTGCTACCGAGTTTCTCAAAATTCATCGAGTCACACAATGTTGACCAAGTTCAAGCTACTTGGAATTTATTAGTATGGACCAAGCTTCAAGTTCAACCAAATACCAAATATTGCTGAGTGTTGACAGTATTTTCTGAGTATCAAAACATCACTGAGTTTTTCTTCAAAACCCAATTTATAGTAGTTGGGCTAACTTTGTGAATTATGATGAAATTGGTATTGTAGTTGACTCTAATAAGTTTTAATTTTGATTAGTACATAAGTAATACATTGTATCATATCCAAAGGAGATATATATGTGAAAAGTGTATGATGAGAACAAGTGTGAATTGAAGAAGGCTACAAGTAGTATAAGGGACAACAAGGATTTATCTATCACATTCAAGTGATCATTGTAATACAAGTAAACTCAACTAGAAAATTAGAGTTTTCGCTTAGAGATCAACCACTGGTTCATCCTAATAGGTGCATTAGTCAAATCCTTTAATAGGGTAGGCTTAACAATATTTTCTAAATCTTCTAACTGAATGCATACTTCATTATATGTTTGTAAATCCTTTGACAAGGTGGACCTCATAGTCCTTATCGCTCCTAATAGGGCAGATCACCAGAAGTGGTCAATTGTAAGCCTTAACATGTTAACTTTATATTGCAGTACTAAAACTTGTGGGTATCATCCCCACCCCAGTTTTACTTTCTAATTGTAAGGTTTTTGGGTCACCATATCTTTTTTCAAAGTGTTATGAATGTTTATTTGCTTTCATTCTTTCATGCATGAAATTAGATCCGAATATTATATGAAGGATTAATTGGCACAGTTTTATTGGTTCCTAATTTACCCCTCCACTCCCAGTAACCTTGCCTACCTTATATTTCCAACAATTAGTATCAAAGTAGTTCAAGTTCTCACATAAGAAGTTTAATAGCTTGCATAAAGATTAGAGGTAATGGAGGTATACAAGCTAGATAAGGCTATTGACAATCAAAATTTGGATCTTGAATTGGTCATTGGGAAACTACAGAAAGCAAAGGAGAAACTCTCTCAATCATTGAAAAGAAGGAAAGATCGTATAGTAAAAATGAATGACAATCTCTACACTGAAGAAATAATTGAAGATATATATCTTAAAAGAAATTTAGATGAAGCTAATGAAACAATCAAAGATCTATTAGAAAAGAATTCCAATCTTCAAGAAGAAGTTAGAAAGCTTAAAAGAGAACAAGCAATCCAATGGGTGAGATTATGTAAAGTCATGGAAGAAAAAGACAAAACCAAAGAAGAGATAGAAGAAAAGAATAATTAAATTCAATATCTATCCCTTCAACAAGCAGACTTCATTGATCAGCTCACTAACAAAAATGAAGAACTTGTGAATCTAAGATCAGAGAATGAAAGACTACTTATTGACCTCAACATTGAAAAGAAAACCTATAGAAGAATGATAAAATCTCATAAAAGCATGAATCAATTGAATGAAAAAAATCAATATAGACACAAAGGTAAAGCTGGAATAGGATATATAGAAGAAGGTGAATTATCTCAGCAAGAAGCTCAAAAGAATCAAAGACCTACTTGCAATCATTGTGGTAAGATAGGTCATACATCAAATAAATGTTGGAGTAATGGTAAAGAAAAAATCAATAGAAAATGTTATAGTTGTAATAATCATGGTCATAAAGCAACTGAATATTAAGATAAACCTAAGTTTGAAGGCAAATGTCATCATTGCAAGAAACAAGGACACAAATCTTTTGAATGCAGAACCAAGAAGTGGAACCTAGTAGAACAAATTATGAAAGCAATATTTAGATGGGATTGCAATACATGGTGTAGATGTTACTACTATGGTGAATTTGGGCACATTGGAGAAAATTGTGTGAAACATCATATGAGAAAAAGAGACATTGCTAAAAGATGTTTTATCTTGGACATCTTGCCAAGAACTGTATGAACATAGGTAGAATTGACGATGAAAAGAAAGCCAAAGCTGACAATATCAAAAAGAAAATGAGGTAGCAATGGGTACCAAAATCTCTAGACAATGCAAACCAAGATCATGAAGTGAATGACACCAAATTCAATGAGATGGGTTGTCTGAACACTTCAACTTAGTTCCCTATGGAGATCACTAGAACTTATTCAAAAGAAGAAATCTAACATCAATTCTAGCCAATATAAAGAATGATCCAATCAGCATTCAAGATGCATAGTGATCACCATGTATAATGGAAAGCAGAAGACCTTACTGAGCAAGGTCGGGTTACAAGACCTTACTAAGAAAGGTTGGGTTACATATTATTCCAGACTCAAGTTGGTAGTTCCTACTAAGTGATGGTGACTCTACCAAGCTGAAGATGTCTTTCGAGAATTAAAGACTAAATTGACTAGAAGATAGCCTATCACTAAGTGAATGTGAAGTATGAAGCATCAGTGGCAATCAATCAAGGGAAATTTTTTAAAAGCAAAAAATTGAAGGCATTATTTTCACTGCGAGTTTCTAGAGCTATTAGTGAAAAATTATTTTAGAGCCCTTGAGCGAATTGAGCATTTGTTGTTGTAGATTTTTTGAAGTTTTTAGAAACCCTACTAGGCATGGCATCCTCAAGCAAAAAAAATAAGAAAGGCTTAGAAATGTTAGTTCATAGAGTTGATTACAAGGCACCAAACTTCAAGTTGAGTCCAACGATTGTAGAGGCACTTGACCCATCTGGTGCACAATCTCAAATTTTTCCTAAGGTATTACTCATGCATGAAATCAATTCTTTTTTATCATTGCTCAATCCAAGAACTCAGAACCCTAGAAATGAATGATGCATTCAAGGAATTATGTGTGGCTAGTGCATTAAAACTTGAACATCAATATTTGGAAACCAAGGGCTTGACTCATATCTCTCATATGCCAAGAGATTTCTAGGTGAAATGGATGAGATATATTTTGAGCCATGTACATAATAAAAATTTATGGTTGGAGCAACCTATTCAAATAACCAAGAAAATGATTCATAAAATCATTGGACTCCTAATGTTTAATAAAGCAAAGACAACTAAAACCCTAGGTCTAGTAGAACTGGAAAAGCAAACTTTTTTTGAGTGGGATGGAAGAGGAATGAAAATTAGCAATGTAACTAACATGGAACTAAAATTTAGCATTCATATCATTTCACATAAGATTTATAGTTCAAGCAGATTAAATAGTGTATCATGTGAAGTTGTTGATCTCGCTTACAAGGTTGCGAAGAATAACCTATCCTTCGACCTTGTCGAGTTGTTGTTGAATCAATTCAACAAGAATATGGAGAGCATCAAAGGATAAAAGAATAATCCAAGTAAGTTTGGATCTTTTCTAACATTTTTATTCTTCTTCATTCAGAAATTTTTCCCTTCCAAAGGTACAGTAGTATGGAGGAAAGATGTTCCTATTTTGTATCAGATTAAGGAGTATGTAGTAGATATGGGTGAAGATTTTGAAAGTAACATGGATAACTACTTTGAATTATTCAAAGAAAAGATTAATAATAGATATAGAATTCCCAAGAAGCTTGTTGAAGATTGAAAGGATGATATTTGTTTCATGGTGGACTGTGACAAAGTATACATTCAAGTAGTTAGACCTAGAGTGGCATGGGTTAAGCCTCTAGAGTATTAGGTTAACATTCATGGTACTAAAGACATCATAGAGGCTCTATTTAATGATCATTTGGATCCCAAAGCTACATACTTTGGCACATATGATGAAGTTAAGGCAAGAATAAAGCTTGAAATTAAGCTACCTCAAGCGGTAAACAAAGGAAGGAAAAGGAACAATGCAAGAAAGTTCTACTCTAATGCCTATCAATGGAAAAGGTGATGATATAAAAGATGATGATGTAGAGGATGAAGAAGAAGAAGAAGCAAAATCTGAGGAAGAAGAGCCTCTCAGGAAAAAAGGTAAGGTTATAATAACCAAACCTACCAAATCATCCCCTATTGTATTCACTAGAAGGGCAACCAAGTCAAGGAAGAAGTTGAAGTTAGGTGAAGATGAAGCTAGGAAAATAATCTTCAAAAGAGATCCACCCACACTTCAATAAAAATTAAAGAAAATGGAAGAAGGAGCTAGCATGGAAAATTTCATATCTCTCAAATATGAGACCAAGAATGTATATGATAAAAAGAAGATTGAGGACATGATTATGTCAAAATTGGGCAAATGGAAGTACTCACCAGATCAGCTTTCTCAACAAATTCCCAATGTACTTATGCAAGTAATAAAGCCAAGATGGGCAAATGCACAAAAAATTGTCAAGGATATCTATGAATAGACCTTGAAGCAATTGACGTCAAGTCTTGGTAACAAGGAGACAAAGGAATCATTGAAGAAAAATGAAGAGAAGTTCACTCTTAAATTCAAAACATGTATGATATTAATGAAACACATTGAATATATGGTCAAGGCAGCTACAACTACATGGAAAAACATTTGTAAGTTGCATCAATCGAGTGACTTTATTATACATGTTGATGAAAAGTATGATGAAGATAAGGAAGAGGATGTAGAAATAAAAGATGATGAACTTGATGATGTCAATCTAGATGATGAGGAGGAAGAATAAGAAGTTGCTAAAGGAAGTCTTCCAAAGATAGAAGATATTGAGGAGGCAAATGTAGAGAAAATTATAGTAGCAATCATGGCCTCATTTCCTCACTCTCTGAGCATAGCCTTAGTGTAATTTGGCTCAGAGATAGTTTCTACTAATTTTTTTTGTGGATAACATTACTACACCAAGCACCCAACCAAGATCTAAATATGTTTAGCTGAATGTTACAATGAGAAAAGTGCCCAGCACTTCATCTATCAAGCAGCAAGGTCCTCCATCATCAAGCTTGATCGAGTAGCAACAAGGTATTCACATTGTTAGTGTCATTTCAAATTTTATTGCTAGTCCATCATTTTCAACTGTTACTTTGATTCCAAGTATATCCATAGAAAGTACAATGATAGTTCAGAAAGAGTCTCATCCAAGTATTGAAGTCCTAGACAAGGGGAAACAAATTGTTTCCATTATTTTGAAAGAAAAGGGCAAAGAAAAAGAATTTGTTGATCTTGATGAGGATATACTTATTCCAAATTTGGATATCTCTACCCTCACTCCTAATAAAATGAAAACCATGGGTGAATTAATAAAAAATAAAGCTAAGAAATAGAAGCTTAGAGAAGAAAAGAAGAAAGAAAACCAAGTCTTTGAAGATATAAAGAGCATATTTGTTGGTGCTCTAAGTATTGAGGTTGATAGCACACAACCTATTTTGGATCAATTAGTAGATATTGTCCACAAATTCAATGAAGACTTGAATGGAAAAGAGAAGCTACTTTAGAGAGCACAAAGGAAGTTTGAGAATGGAGTGTTGGAACAAGTTGCACAGAAAATTGTAATAGACCAAGTAGAGTTAGCTACTATTCTTGGTACACTAGAAACATTTGTTAACAATGTTATATTATTATTTTTAAAATTAAATGATACAACTATCTTCACCAATGATATCAAGGATAAATTATCCAAGATAGATGAAGACATGAAGGCAAGTGCACATCAACTATCACTAAACCCAAGCCATAGCTCTGTACATTATTCAAATATCAGATATCTAAGCATATTTGTTTGTGCTCTACATATTGAGACTAATGGAAAACAACCTATTTTGGATCAACTAGTAGATATTGTCCAAAAATTCAATGAATACTTGAATGAACAAGACAAGTTACTTCAAAGAGTAAAATAGAAGTTTGAGAATAGAGTGTTGGAACAAGTTGCATAGAAAATTGTAATAGACCAAGTAGAGCTGGTTGTTGTTCTTGGTACACTAGAAACATCTATTAACAATGTTGTATTATTATTTATCAAATTAAATGATACATCTATCTTTACCAAGGATATAAAGGAGAAATTATCCAAGATAGATTAAGACATGAAGGCAAGTGCATATCAGCTATCACTTAACCCAAGCCATAGATCTGCACATTATTCAAAGATCAAATATCTAACCAATCTACAAGAAAAACTATTGAAGGAAGAAGCTAGGATCAAGGCCCTACTTACATAAATCCAAGGTATGATTCTTCCAAACATGGATGCATTGCACAGACATATTGCACATGCAAAGACACTCATCCATGATAACAACTTCTCCATAGCTGATCACATGATGGAATTATTAGCAAAAGTTTAGATTGCATTGCATGCAAGAAAGGTACTATAAGAAAATTGGAACAATAAAATGGTGCTTATTTTGAAGGTACAATCCTGAATTCTTGTCACATTTTGGTATTATCATATAGATATTATACACCTTTGGCATTTACGTCAAAAAGGGGGAGTAGTGTATACAATATGTAAAGGAGAAGAATTATACTGTATTGTGTATGTATATAAGATATATGTATGGGGGAGTAGTATAGTGTACTATGAATAAGCAAGGAATACTTTTATAAAATAAATTTTGAAAAATTAGAAAAATAGAGTATGTTACCAAACCACAGCAGATGGAAGTCAAAACTGAGTTGAAGACACAAAATGATGGCAAAGGAAGTTTTGACTTACAGTTTTGAATGATCATATTCTTGTTTTGATAAGTTTTTTTGTCACTAATGCCAAAGGGAGAGATTTTTGACATATAGGTCAATTTGTTTATCACTGACTCAACACTTAGTCAATTGGTGACATTGCTACTGAGCTCTACAGTTGCAACCAAGCTTATCATTTAGTTTGTAGTGTTAACCAAGTGATTCAATTATTCTCAAGCTAACTAGTCAAAATGTAGTCTCTACCAAGCACCTAATTCAGTTTGTAGTGTTTTTCAAGCTACACAGTGGTTACTAAGCTTTAGAGAAAACATTTAGTGCAAACCAAACATGGCAAAGGCTACCGAGCCAGTCAATGGAAGTAAAGAAGATTGTAGTGTTAACCAAGCTCTATAGTGTTAACCAAGTTCAATAGTATTTACTAAGCTCACAAGGTTAATGAAGTGGATCTAGTGTTGATCAAGTCATTTAGTATCAACGAAGTGATCTAGTTGCTATCGAGTTTCTCAGAGTTCACTGAGTCACATAGTGTTGACCGAGATCAATCTACTTGGAAGTGATTAGTATGGACCTAGCTTCAAGTTCAATCAAGTGCTAAAGATTGTCAAGCATTAACAGTGTTGCCAAGTATCAGAACATCACTAAGTTTGTCTTCAGAACCTAAGTTATAGTAGTTGGGCTAACTTTGTGAATTATGATGAAATTGGTATTGTAGCCAACTCCAATAAGTTTTGATTTGGATCAGTTTATAAGTAATACATTGTATCATATATAAAAGAGACGTATATGTGTAAAATGTATTATGAGCAGAAGTGCAAAATGAAGAAGGCTACAAGTAGTATAAGGAACAACAAAGATTTATCTATCACAGTCAGGTGATCATTGTAATACAAGGAATCTCAGCCTATAAATTAGAGTTGTCGATCAAAAATTAGCCACCGGTTCATCCTAATAGGTGCACCATCCAAATCCTTTAATAGGGTAGACTTAACAGTCTTTGCTAAATCTCCTAATTGAGTGCATACTTCATTGTATGTTTGTAAATCCTTTGACAAGGTGGACCTCACAATCCTTATTGCTCTTAATAGGGAAGATCACTAGAAGTGGTCAATTTTAAGCCTTAATAGGTTAACTTTATACTTTAGTACTAAATCTTGTGGGTATCATCCCCACCCCTATTTTACTTTCTAATTTGAAGGTTTCTAGATCACCATATCTTGTGTCAAAGTGTTATGAATGTTTATTTTCTTTCATTCTTGTATGCATGCAATTAGATTAGATATTATATGAAGGATTAATTGGTAATGTTTTATTGGTTCTTGATTCACTCCTCCCCTTTCAGTAACCTTACCTACCTTATATTTCCAAAAGTTGTTCACAGTAGGCCAAATATTGCTTTTGCAGTTGGGATAGTTTCTAAATTTTCAGAGAATCCTAAAGAGAATCACATGATGGTTATAAAAAGGATATTGAGATATCTGAAAGGTACAAAATACTATGGATTATATTATAAAAGAAGTGATAGATTTGAACTAAAGGTTTTCATGACTCAGATTGGGCTGGAAATATTGATGATAGAAAAAACACTAGTGGAGGTGCATTCTTTCTAGGAAAGAGATTGGTAAGCAAGAAAGAAAATTGCATTTCCCAATCAATAGTTGAAGTTGAGTATGTGGCAGCTGTAGTGAATTGTTCAAACATAATGTGGATTAAGAAATTGTTAAAAGATATGAAAGAAGAGATTATAGATCCAATAATTATCTATTGTGATAACACAAGTACTATCAACATTTGAAAGAATCTAGTGATGCACACAAAGACAAATCACATTGCTATCAAGTATCACTACTTGAGAGAATTAGTTCAAGATAAAGAAGTGAAGCTAGAATATGTGAATACAAAGGAACAAATTGCTAACATTTTCAAAAAACCATTACCTAAAGAGGATCATGAATATCATAAAGGTTAACTAGGGGTGATTCTCCAAACTAAACCTACTTAGCAATCTATACGGTGGTGCAATACAACTCTAATTTGGGACATGCCTAAGGTAGAATACTTCAGTAAAATATAAATAGATCAATCATAGACAAATGAAAATTATTAGCTAGACATGCAAAATCTAAATAATTCAAATGTATTAAGAGTTTGAAGCTGAAAGAACTACACGTCTTTGGCATTGCTATCAAAGATGGAGAGATTACATATTAAGAGAGAGATTACTGGGAAAGGATGGAGATACACCTCAGAAGGATAAAATTAAGTAAGAGCAATTTGAAAATATAGAATGATGATAGAGGGAGTTTTCAAAAATTGAATGGTTGAGAATCAGAATGGAACTAAGGATATTGGTCACTCATGGAAGTAAAATCTTTTGGATTGTATGGTAACCTACTAGTATTTAGATGTTTGAGATGTTCCCATCAATGTCAAAGAGGGATATTGTTGGAAACTTACAATTGGAACAATTATTGGTTTGTTATTGTTATCAAATCTATAGATGAGACATATTACTACCTAATCTAAATGTCATATATATTTGATTGATGAAGAGGATTTGACAAGTTAGTCATAACTATAGCACCTAGAGGAAAGGTTGAAGTTATGAAAAGGAACTTACAATGGACATTTGATTAGAGAGACTTTGACAAAGCAAAGTAATTGTTTATGTCAAGAAAGCTAAGCTAAGTTGAGCAAAAGAGAAAAATATTAAGGAGTGTTGAGTAATGCTAGTGTCAATCAAGCTACAATTAGTGTCAAGAAAATCTAGTGTTGACATTGCATTAGCATCAACTGAGCAAGTTAGTTGATGTTGATCCAAGAATCTTTACAATAATCAAGCATTTTAGTTTTGACCGAGTATCAAAATTTAAAGATTGTTTACTGACACTAAGAGAAAAAATTCACAAAAATTGTAAGATCAAGCTGACTCAGTTGATTTTCTAGGAGATGTAAAACGTATCGAAGATAAGATTGATAAGTTGGACCATTAAATTCAAGGATATGATTAGGTAGAGACCTAATAGATGGATTCTATAGAATTTTATAGAGGATGATCAAGATGATGAACAAATACATTGAATCAAGTTGAACTTGATCGTAAACCCTAAAATCTACGATGGATGTAGAAAATGGTAAAGCATGAATTGTCTATTTAAAGAGGTACAAAATCGATCATTAGGTGTGATGTTTAGCCATGTCTAGTCAAGCTAACTCGAGCCCAACTAGTGTGTGTATGAGTAGGTTTATATGTGAAGAGAGACATACAAAGAAAATTTAAGTAGAATCACACAAGAGTTTAAATGTGAAGATAAAGGAGAAATCTTGCAGATATGATTTTGTTGATAAGGAAGACATAATTTCCATAGCAAGTCAAATTGTGATATTGCTCTTGAGATTCAACTATGTATTTTTTGAGTCAAAATCATTGACCCATATTTCATAAGTAATGATTCAAAACAAATTCATCTCTCATGAGAATAAATGGAAAACTTAGAACTCATTGGATCTAGGTGATGCTCATAGAGGTGAAGCACCAAGACTTCTTGGGAGGTTTCCCATTGTTGGTAAATAGATTTTCCTTTCGATTTAACTCTTAAATGCCCAAATTTGTGAACAAAATCTGATTACAATAGTTGGGAAGTTGTTATGAAATGACTAACTTCCCTCTGTATGCTTAGGTACAACTCCCTATTTCATAGTAATTTGCAATGAATTATGTTTGCTTCTAAATCTAAAATGAGATCTATTCTTAACCCAAGAATAGAAAAGGTAAACCAAGCTAGGCCTAAACAAGGACTAACTTAGGCAAGAGTTGGTATTTTAAGATTAGTTAATTCTATAGATTTACACATCTTATGAACCCACAAAGGTTAATGATTTAGCAATGTATTCTAACTAAAAACTAAATTGATATCAATAAAGACATATTTGAAAGAAAACACAAAAAGGGATTTCTCTTGGACCTATGATAACAATATTGTTATCTTTAGTTTATTTTTTCAAAATAGAGGAACAAAACCCTATTCATTCCTTGATTCAATGCAGATGAAAGAGAAAACATAAAACTAACATAAACAAAATGGAATAGAAAATAATTGACACAAAATACCATTCAATTATCTCTGCAACATCAAGTATTTCCCAACCAAAAATTATCCGACCTTTTATTAATCTTTCAATTTAGTACATATAGGATTCTGAGATGACCGTTACAAAATGGGACTCAAATTGGTTCATCTCCTCAAAATTGACAAATGGAAAGGATCCAATTTGTCCATTACAAACATTACATCAAAATATGAAAGGGTGGGATATGAATCACTTCGCCTTCTTTCCCTTTTCTGACTTTGCCTTATAGGCCTTGGTGGTGATAATGATAGGAATCAATTCTTCATGTCTATGAACATCTACATTAGTGTAGCTCAAAAGCCACTTGGAATGCTCTCTGGTTAAATTTTTTATGGCATTTAACTACTCCTGTATGTCCTCCATGGTTAGATGTACACTCCTGCCAAGTTTTTGGAGCTCAAAAACATTGTTTTGGTGATCGAAAGATATCTCTGTCAAGCCATCTATATAACTAGAGAAGTTCTTTTGTATGAAGGCCACTCCAATGATCCCCTTTCCTTGTCCACTAGTCTGGGAATCTATATGTAGACCTCTTAAGAGTTCATAGTCTCTGCCTTGATCCTTTTTCACTTTGGCTTTTATTTCTTTAAGTCCTTCCTCTGCCACCAAGATCATCTCATACTTGAATTGCATGCTTTGGAGTGACTCAAATAGAGATATGTCTCCCTGAGGTAGAATCTTTACTTCCATAGCCTCTTTAGCCTTCATATGGATAATCATCTTCAGTAAAGAAATAAAATCTTCACTCTTAACTTTCCCTACTGCCAGGGTGGTTCAATTGGCTGAAATATTGTCCTTCTTTGTTTCGAGCCTCAGTATTGCATTGTTGATGTGCTCTATAATAGCAAGTCCTTCTAACTTAAGCTTTCCACTCCATTCTCTATCAATCTACCCAAAATATTTGTCTTCTTGTAGCCGAGAGATGAGTGCTTGAACATCAGTAGTAGTAGGATCACTCGTAATTGACATTCTGAAGATGCCTACTAATGGGGTGACTAATTTCCTAATAAAGCCATTGAGTTCATGAATTTTTGCCTTTATTCTAATTTTTGATAATTTGAGGCTTTCAAGTTGTCCTTCTATCACATCATTTGTTGACTTCCATAGGCCAACCTTGGTGTCATGTCTGACTTCCCCAAGATCCATAAAATGTAGGGCAAAATCATTCGCAAACATATCTTTGATTCTTCCCTCTTTAGTGGGTTTGGCAATTTCCATCTTCAGGTGGCTTGTGTTAGGATCTTGTCCAAGAATTGACAAGGTCTTCTACTTTTTGACTTTTCTCAGTGTTGATAAGCAGATAGCCAGAGATAAAGTCTCTTTATTAGGAACTCTTTCCTCTCTCCTCTTTCATTTGTGTCCAAGGTGTCCTCCAACCATGACTCTGTGTCGATCACCTTGGATACAGTCCCAAGTGTGTCTATACTAAACATATTTCTCTTGACTAGGGTCAGTATTTTTATGGCTAAAGAGAAAGGATTCTTTAGGGCTTGTGAGATGAGCTTTGAAGATTCTAATCCATTTTCTGCCTCTATAGTCTTTTTTGTTGCTTCATCAGACTTAGTAGACTCACTCCCACTGCTTCCATCATTTCTAAGATCTACTACTTGTACTTGGGGACTACTTGGAAGGAGTAGTATTGCACTCATAGATGGGATCAGACTACTATTTGGTGAGAGAGTAAGTGTTATTGCACCATCTTTTAATTCCTCCACCTTCTTCTTCTCAGCCTTTGTTGGATTTCCAATCATGAGTACAGAGTCATCCTGACAAGTTCTGGCTAGGGGAATGCTTTTGTTGGGAGGTTGATTATCTCCATCTAATAGTTGTGTTGGCCCTTGGGTAACAACCATAGTTACACTTGAGGTGCCACCCTGGGAGGAGGAAGTTGTTACAACTTTTAGGGAAGCTTGAATTGATGTGTCTTTGCTCTGACTACTAGTTGTGGTCCATTCGACCCATTTTTTGATCCTCTTGTAGATTTGAACCATTATTATATCTAATTCTAACCCAATGTCTTCATAAGATTTTGAGCTTATTGGAGTGCCTCTAAGCTTGGTTAGGTAAGTATTGCTATGCATGTTCTAGCCATCATCCTCTACTCCTACATCAATGTTGACTTTGTACTTTTTCACCTAATCAACTGTTAATCTAGTGAAGGCTCCATCACAGCTCTCAAACTCATTCTTGTAATTGGCCCAGTAATCCTTGATGGTGTTACTATGCTTAATTACACTTCTAATTTGCAAAACATCCCTTGCACACCCATTTAGGTTGAACATGGGTCTTAAGACTTTGTACATGTCCAACTTGGCATCAAAGTGGGTGTTACAGCTAAAAGCTCCAACCTTCATGGGGAATTCATACCCCTTATTCTTCAAGCTCTTGCTTAACATGTTCACTTGAATGGCTTGCTGCATCATCTCGATCAGCATGAGCATGTCACTAAGATATCTTGGTAACTTGAAGGGGAACCATTGAAAGTTACAAGATGCAAATAAGAAAAGGATGAGAGTTGGATGAAATAACTTCCAAATTGGCAGATGGATTCCATGGCTTCAGAGCTAAATCTCCTTTCTAGACATCCCTATAGGTCCATGCAAATCCTCATAGTAAATGCATCATTAAATTTCACATACTCCACATAGCTATTTTCCAACTGTAAGCATGGATAAAACTCATAAGACTTCACAACATCAAGAAAATTCTCCACTCTTGGGAGGCCTGATCATAGTTGCAATGAGGCTAACATATAGATGAGGAAAGAGGACATATAGAATATATTGTAAAATTTTGCAACACAGAGAGCATTGGACATAATTTTTCTTACCTCATGGGCCTAATCAATATATTGGGTGTCAAAGCAAATGACTTGCACTAAAAATAAATACTGCTCAAAAAAATTCAAAGCTTCTACCTCACCTTTCAATCTATGTAGGAGAACCAAGATATCAATAATCTTTGGTTTGAGGTTGGTCCCAAACAAGGTCTTAGGAACCTTACTCTTAGCACTTCGTGGTTTCTGGAACCATGTCTACATGATTTCTTTCCTCTAGATCATCTTCTTTGTGGAGAACTTAGAAATAGCTCCTTTGAAGGTCAAGTCTAAGAATTCTTCCCATTCCAGTACTCAAAGGCAATTCACCACAGTTTGTTTGTCAATTGAAATCAACACTATATCATTTGGTAGCACAATCTGCCTTGTTTTTGGGTTGTAATGATGTATACATTCATAGATTAACTCTAGGGCCTAAACTAGAACTAAAAAAAATAGCTACCTTAACCAACCCACATCCTCAAAGTTTCTCAGTGATGAGCTAAATCCATTTGGACCTCACTCTCTTTTGAAAATCCTCCACGTCATAGAAATGAAGAGAGGTGTCTGTGAAATTCTACAATTGGGATTTGATTCCAATCAACTCGTCAAAACCCACAAACCTAGTTACCATGATTTTGAGAGTGAGATTTGAAATGAGATAGTGAAAGGAATGGCTAATGCAACAATTATTAACACTTCAAAACTTATGCACATTAACAGAATAGTAGTTCAAAGAAAGAGCAATAGTTTGTTCAACTATTTATGTTTCCATATATATGGGAGCCTTGATTCATCCATTGATCTTCAAAATTTGTGCCACACAAATAAATTCAAGGAGAGATCCATTGAAAAAGTAAATGCGATGCTTTAACATGCATCTAGGGATCTTTTCACTATTCCATTGGATTCAATGGTAACTTTCTATCTCCCCATAACTTACTTTCCCATTTTCTATTAAGTTTTGAGAAGTTACTAATAGAGTATTTCATGGAAGAATGTCCACTAAGTTGGATTCTGATCATTATCTCTTTTCTATAATGGTTAGATTCTTTCTATTATCATTTTGAGATTTTTAATGCACAAATTGTGAATCTAACCTAATCATCAGCTTGACTTTCTTTGGAAATCAAAAAATTATCTTCATGGGTTGAAAACCCATCGAGGAGAAGATAGTTTTTGTTTCTCAGCCAACATTTACTTTCTTAGTTGAACTTTAAACCATCGCCCCTCTTGGAATTGGAAATGTCAAAGTGAGGTGTGAAGACCTTTTTGAGGACCACTTATCATTCCTTTTCATCCTAAACTGCCTTTTCAAAAAACTAATTTCATAGGTTAAAAACCTACTGAGGAGAAGTTAGTTTTGAGTTTTCCATCGAGGATGATTATGAGAGCCATGATGAATCTAAAACATTTTCTAAAGTTATTATCACAAAGTGAGCATTGATTCACCACAAGATGCCTTTTCATATTTGTGTTTTTGATATGTGTGCATCATTTAGTGCCTTTCACAGGAAATCATCTTCATGGGTAGAAAACTCACCAAGGAGAAGATAATTTTTTTTTACAAGCTTCTATTTTTTGAAAAAGTGGTAGGCCATAAGAGGATATAACTTGTAATTGATCATTAAATGAGTAAAATGAATCTCCATTGGACTAGGCACTAAGCTACCTGTAAGATCACTTGACAAAATGAAGAACCACCCAACTATGAATGAGGAGAGGGAGAAAAGGGAAAATATGATGGAGACTCTTCCAACCTAAGATGGTTTAGACCTAGACTCAATCAAAACTAAGAATTCACTCCTCTCATTAATACACAAATATTCAATTTTTCTAATCGGTTAGAGAATGAAAAGTGGGCCAACACCCATCCCAGTACTACTCCAGCTCAAGTGCGCTTAACTACAAAGTTTCCTTAATGATTAAAACTAATCTACTTGAAACCCCATTTGAAAAACCTTCACCAAGTGTTTTTCCTTATGAACCATTTATTAGAAAGCCCCTTAAGCTCATCAATTTCTAAGAAAGAGATGATTTTTGCAACAAATCAAGTTGTGATATCACTATCAAGATTTAACTGTGTAGTTTTTGAGTCAAAATCATTGACCCATATTTCATGAGTAGTGATTCAACAAGAATCCATCTCTCATGAGAATAAATAGAACACTTATCACTCATTGGATCTAGGTGATGCTCACAGAGGTGAAGCAGCGAGACTTCCTAGGAGGTCACCCATCCCAGTACTATTTGAGCTCAAGCACACTTAACTACAGAGTTTCCTCCATGGTTAAACCCACTTTGATTGCAACCCCATTTTAAAAACCTTTATCAAGTGATGTGCCTTATGAACCATTCATTAGAAAGCCCCTTCAGCTTATCAATTGATAAGTAAGAGATAATTTCCACAATAAGTTAAATCATGATATTGCTATCAGGATTTAATTGTGTATTTTTTGAGTCAAAATCATTGACCCATATTTCATAAGTAGTGATTTAACATGAATCCATCTCTCATGAGAATAAATGGAACACTTAGCACTCATTGGATCTAAGTGATGCTCACAGAAGTGAACCATCAAGACTTCCTGGGAGGTCACCCATCCTAGTACTATTGCAGCTTAAGCGTGCTTACCTACATAGTTTCCTTCATGGTAAAACCCACTCTTCTTGTAATCCCATTTGCAAAACCTTCACCAAGTGTTGTGCCTTATGAACCACTCACTATAAATATGTTGATACAATATTGAGTAGTAAATTTTTACATGAATAACTATAACAATTTCTTGATAAGTAGGAGATATTGTTACAATTATTCATGTAAAAATTTACTACTCAATATTGTATCAACATATTAATAGCGAATGGTTCATAAGTCACAACACCCAGTGTAGGTTTTGCAAATGGGATTGCAATAAGAGTGGGTTTAACCTCGAAGGAAGCTATGTAGTTAAGCATGCTCAAGTTGTAGTAGTACTAGGATGGGTGACCTCCCAAGAAGTCTTGATGGTTCACCTCTGTGAGCATCACCTAGATCCAATGAGTGCTAAATGTTCTACTTATTCTCATGAGAGATGGATTCATGTTGAATCACAACACATGAAATATGGGTCAATGAGTTTGATCAAAAACTACATAGTTAAATCTTGGTAGCAATATTAGAATTTGACTTGTTTTGGAAATTATCTCTTACTTATCAATTGATGAGCTTAAGGGGCTTTCTAATGAATGGTTCATAAGGAACAATACTTGGTGAAGGTTTTGCAAATGGGTCGCAAACAGAGTGGGTTTAACCATGGAGGAAACTTTGTAGTTAAGCGTACTCAAGCTAGAGTAGTACTAGAATGGATGACCTCCTAAGAAGTCACACTGCTTCACCTTTGTGAGAATCACCTAGATCCAATGAGTGCTAAGTGTTCCATTTATTCTCATGAGAGATGTATTCATGTTGAATCACTACTCATAAAATATGGGTCAATGAGTTTGACTCAAAAACTACATAGTTAAATCTACAATATCACAAATTGACCATGGAAATTATCTCTTACTTATAAATTGATGAGGTTAAGGGGCTTTCTAATGAATGGTTCAAAAGGCACAACACTTGGTGAAGGTTTTTCAAATGGGGTTGCAAGCAGAGTGAGTTTAAACATAGAGGAAACTCTATAGTTAAGCATGCTCAAGTTGGAGTAGTATTGGGATGGGTGACCTCCTGGGAAGTCCCATTGCTTCACCTCTGTGAGCATCACCTAGATCCAATGAGTGATAAGTGTTCCATTTATTCTCATGAGAGATGGATTCATGTTGAATTACTACTCATGAAATATGGTTTGATGAGTTTGACTCAAAAACTACATAATTAAATCCTTATAGCAATATCACAATTTGATTTTATGTGAAAATTATCTCCTACTTATCAATTGATGAGCTTAAGGGGATTTCTAATGAATGTTTCATAAGGTACAACATTTGGTGAAGGTTTTGAAAATGGGGTTGCAAGTAGAGTGGGTTTAACCATGGAGGAAACTCTATAGTTAAGTGTGCTAGAGCTAGAGTAGTACTAGTATGGGTGACCTCCTGGGAAGTCTCACTGCTTCACCTTTAAGAGCATTACCTAGATCCAATGAGAGCTAAGTGTTCCATTTATTTTCATGTGAGATTGATTCATGTTGAATCACTACTCATGAAATATGGGTCAATGAGTTTGAATCAAAAACTACACAGTTAAATCTTGATAGCAATATCACAATATGACATTGTTATTGATAAGAAAATCAGAGAAGAAACCTTAAGTGTTGATAAGAAGAGTGGGTTGATTGCTTGAAGGGTGACCAATAAAATCAAGATTAGAGATGAAAGTGAAAGGCTTATCAATGAACAAACATAAGGACCAAACAAAGATCTAAACCAACAAAAGTAAGTTATAATAACAAAGGTCTAGTTATAATAACAAAGATCAAACCTATTGTTTTGTTTCCTATCATTGTAAATAGTTTGTATTGAAATCCTTTTAACAAAGGTTGACCTAATAATTATTTCAAGACTTAACAGCCTATGTAAATCCTTTAACTATGTGACATTTTAAATGGAATGATTGAATTTCTCTTACAAGACCACTCCTAGTAGGGTGATTAAATTCTCTAACCAAGTCACATTTAACAGTATGTTTTGTAACCTTTAATAGCATTAGCTCCTAATAGAGATCACTTTGAAATAGTGAAAAAGAGTGACATGTTGCTGGTGGTTTTTCCCAAATTGTGTTTCCATGTAAAATCCTAGTGTCAAACTATAAGCAACAATAGGATAAGTAGAATAGTGAAGTGATTAATGTTTAATTGTTCAAGTGGTACATATAGACCTTGGGTAACTGATTCACACCCCCCCACCCCTCCTCCTCACTACACAAAAGTAGTTATGATTATGAAAAGAAAATGTTTCCTTCCTTTCAATCTACCAACCCCAAGAAATACTATTCATGTACCTCCAATGTCTTTTGCTATTATAAGGTCATGCACTTGAATCCATAGAGGCCTCTCCTTTCTTTGATGGCTTTAGAGAGAAATTTGATCAATGTGGTAAGTAAGGATTCCCTAGTTTTGAGCAATATGATGCTCAATGTACAATTTATCCATGGAATAAAGGACCAACTCACAAGAAATATTATGAAATATTAGAGAAGAAGAAAACCCTGCCAATATCACAACAAAAGAAGGAATTTCTTGGCATGATAGATAAGTCCTAGACTATGATTTTTGTTTTTATTATTTGATACACAAGTAAAGTGGTACATTCCCTTCATTTCCATTGCTTTACTTATGCAAGGATCTCTACTCTTCTTATAACCTAGGAACTCAATCACTTGGCATGGAATTTGGATGAGTACTTTGTAGGAGAAAAGAGGTGTATAAATCTGAAAATGTGGCAAGTCACTCACCTATGACACAATCTCTCATTTGCACTAAGCTTCCTTTTTGTTGTTCTGTACAAAGATTAATTTTCAAAGATGAATCTTGAGACTCGATTTGTGCTTGTACATATCAAAAGGGATCTTCTAGTCTATGTCTGGGTATCATTCTTATTGTCTTTACTCTAGTATTAATAGATGATTTATTTTTGGGTGTCATTCTTACTGTCCTTACAATAGTGTTTACGTTCTATTCATATAAATCAATTACATAGATCAAAGTCTTTCTATAATTAAAGATCTACTTTCCTTAATATGACTATGGAATTTGTGCACAATGAAAATATAAAGGGAAAAAAGTATGAGTTTGACATGTGAAGTATAGAAAATGTGCACCAAAGATTGGTTGAAAAAGTGTCAGAATGAATGAAACATTCCAGATGACTTCAATGGTAGTCATTCTGCGTATACAACTACTCAACATTGGATGCAACATTTATCTCCTCGCTCTCAATATGGAAATGCCTACAAAGTAATTATTAATAATGTCAAAACAATATTAGCAAAAGCAATAAGCTTATTTCATAGGAATAAGGAGGTGTTAGGAAATGGAAAACCAACAACAACAAAAATAAATGTATGTCCTCTTAGTAAGATGAATTATATGATATTTAGCTCTATTCTATTTATCTAGTTGCACTTACATCAAATGGAAGTACAATGGTTAGCTAATTGTAAAATATATTTCAAATAATATTATTGAAAGTACAAAAATTAATAACTAGGAGATAATTTCCATAGCAAGTCAAATTATGATATTGTTATCAAGATTTAATTATGTAGTTTTTGAAGTCAAACTCATTGACCCATATTTTATGAGTATAAATTAAACATGAATCCATGTTTTCATGAGAATAAATAGAACACTTAGCACTAATTTGGTATAGGTGATGTTCACAGAGGTGAAGCACCGAGACTTCCCAAGAGATCATGCATCCAAGTACTACTCTAGCTTGAGCAAGCTTAACTATAGAGTTTTGTCCATGGTTAAACCCACTATTCTTACAAACCCATTTGAAAACCTTCACCAAGAAGTGTTCCTTATGAACCATCCATTAGAAATTCCATTAAGCTTGTCAATTGATAAGTAGGAGATAATTCTCACATAAAATCAAATTATGATATTGTTATCAAGATAAATAACTATGTAGTTTTTTGAGTAAAACTCATTGACTCATATTTTATGAGTAGTGATTCCACACAAATCCATCTGTTATGAGAATAAATGGAACACTTATTACTCATTGGATCTAGGTGATGCTCATAGAGGTGAAGCACCAGGGCTTCTTGGTCACCCATCCCAGTACAACTCCAGCTTGAGCGCACTTAACTACCACATTTCCTCCATGGTTAAACCCACTATTCTTGCAATCCCATTTATAAAACATTAACCAATTTTTGTACTTAATGAACCATTCATTATAAATCCCCTTAAGCTCATCAATTGATAAGTTGGAGATAATTTCCACAACAAGTCAAATTGTGATATTATTATCAGGATTTAACTTGGTAGTTTTTCTAGTCAAACTCATTGACCCATATTTCATGAGTAGTTATTCAACATGAATCCATCTCTCATGTAAATAAATGGGACACTTAGCACTCATTGGATCTAGGTGATGCTCACAGAGGTGAAGTATAAGGACTCCCCGGGAGGACACCCACCTACTAGTACTCTAGCTTGAGCACACTTAACAACAAAGTTTCCTTCATGGTTAAACACACTGATTGAAACTCCATTTGAAAAACCTTAACCAAGTGTTGTGGCTTGTGAACAATTCATTATAAATCCCTTTAAGTTCATCAATTGATAAGTAAGGGATAATTTCCACAGCAAGCCAAATTGTGATATTATTTTTAGGATTTAACTGTGTAGTTTTTGAGTCAAACTCATTGACCCATATTTCATGAGTAGTGATTCAACACAAACATATATCTAATGAGAATAAATGGAATACTTAGCACTTATTGGATCTAGGTGATTCTCATAGAGGTGAAGCACTAAGACTTCCTAGGAGGTTGTTCATCCCAGAACTACTCCAGCTTGAGCATGCTTAAGTACAAAGTTTCCTCCATGGTTAAACCCACTTTGCTTGCAACCCCATTTGCAACACCTTCACCAAGTGTTGTGTCTTATGAAACATATGTTACAAATCCCCTTAAGGTCATCAATTGATAAGTAGGAGATAATTTCCACAACACGTCAAATTGTGATATTGTTATCAAAGATTTAAATGTATAGTTTTTTGAGTGTCAAACTCAATTGACGTATATTTCATGATTAGTGATTCAATGAAAACCCATTTCTCATGAGAATAAATGGAACACTTAGCACTCATTGGATCTAAGTGATGCTCATAGAGGTGTGTAATACCCCAAAATTGGCACATTTCCATGTTAACCAATTCTAGTCTATTCAATCATTCTTAAGTCCTATTTCACTAGGCAATTTTGATTCTAATACTCATTACTTGACCTAAGTGTCAAATGCAAAAAACCCTAATCTGCATTACTCACACTCTTTATTTAATTCTTAAGTATCGACTCAAATTATCTATATTAAACCTATTGATTAAGTTTAATTTAATTATAAGTGTTCATACCTTAATTAAATTAAAATTACTTCTTTATCTAATGTGCAAAGGAATTAAATGTATTTAATTCAATAATGTCCTCATTTTAATTATTGAATTTAATTATTCAATTAATTAAAGTTTATGCATTTATGAGGTCATATCTCATTTTATTAAATTAAATACTCTCTCCAAATCTTCTCTTCAATTCTAGAATGGAAAGTCTAAGTGAAATAGAACTCAAAATGGAATTGATTTAGTTAACTCTCTCACACACTCAGAAGAGAATTAGTTAACTCTTCATCGCATTCAGATCTGAAATAGTTAACTTCATCTACACAAGGAATTTTCCATTCTAATTAAGTCTCACCTTCAATCTTGACCATTCATTCCAATTGATCTCGACCATCGATCAATCATAGGATTCAATTTAAGGAGCCTTCAATTCCTCATTATGGAGGTTGAATTGAATTTGTATCGAATCTATGCTGGAATATTTACTCATTTTCATATATTCATAACTAGTTTATTTTCTTACATTGCAATCTCATATTAGCTTAAAATGCATTCATTTAGAATACTATGCTCTTTTTATTTCTTATCTTAATATGCATTTCATATAGATTAATTGCATTCTCATATAGCTTAAGAAAAATTCTTTGTACTAGAGGTCTATTTGCTAGCTTCTCATTCTAAGAGCAAAGGAAAAATCCATCTAGTTAGGAGATAACAGGTTGAACTATCAGATTGCTTGGATGAATAATCTCATATTTATTTTGGGATGATCTCTTAGGTAATGACCATGTTGAAGTGTGTGTGAGGATCAAAGGCCCACATTTTACACATACATTTATGGCACCCATTGTGGGGCTAAGAAATCAAGTTTTCTAGCCTCATCTTTTTTTTTTTGCATTTTTAATTATTCTATCACTGATGTCCATACAAATTTCTAGATTTTCGCACGGGAAATCTCATTTTCACATGAAGAACTAAAGATTTCACCCCTTTCATTGCACTTCCTCGTGTGAAAAATTGTATAAATGCATGGTTTCTCATGCAGTACACATCATTTTCTCATGTGGGCCTATGCATGATTTTGCGCAAAATTTTGCATCAGCACATGCAAAAGGCAATTTTTAGAAGCATTTTCATTTTGATTTATGGTTTTCAAATAGTTTGACAGTGGTTTGTAGGACGCTCGTCAAAGACACCTTATGAAAACACTTGAAACATGTACTAATCATGTGATTGTAGGATGTTTGTCAAAGATATACATGTCGAAGACTCATTTCAGACCCACTTAAACATCATGTCTTATTTTATTGCTTTTCACACATAGTATAAATAGGGATTGTGAACTTTGTAGGGTGCAAGACAGGGGAATAGGGGAGTATGCTCTTTGCTACTTGGAAGTGATGCCCAAGAGTAAATTAGAAACCTAGAAGCCTTTGAAAGACAGTACGCAAGGGAGACAAGAAAGTTAGTGGTTCTCCTATATGAGTCTTTTCTATGAAGGGATGACAAGTTCCTTTTACGGAATCAAAATCTTGAGAAAGGACAAATTGGGATCAATTAAGCTAACTTAGTGATTAACATGTCTTGCATGTTTGGTCAAGGTGATGAGGTAGAGAAGTATGCTCTTTCCCCTTGAGAGAAATTAGAAATTGGACCCTTAGATCTGAACCACCAACTTGAGTCAACCCTTAGAGGGCCTGCCAGAGTGGTCCAACCGCCGAGAATGACCCAAGTGAGCACACTCTTTTCGCCAGAGATTCCAACTCACTATAATAAAGAAGCTTTGTAGAGAAAAAGACTCCAAAGCCATGTTAATTTCTTCCTCTTGATTCCTAATATCGCATATCAAGAGGAGGTTATGTCTGTTGCACTAGTTGGCATCAGCCCCAGTCTTGCTAGTCAAGTGTGTGCACTTTCAACTGTTGGTGTGGATTGTTGGTCTTAACTTCACTTGTGAAGAAACTAGGGATTAATATTAATGGAAGCCAAGTAAAAACCTCTTAGTTAGTAGCTACTTGGTTCACCTTTAAAAGGGGGCATAATCTTTGTGCAAGGAGGTGGGAGAATATCTCCTATAGATTCTCACCATAGACATGTACCTATTTGTTGGAAGGTCATATACACACTTGACCCCTACTACAAGGGTGTTCATTCAGTGTATATGTTATTGAGCCCTTGGAATACACCAAAAACATGGGCTTCATCTAGTGGGGTGACACGACTATGTGAGGTGAATGCATGCACATAAGTTGTGAGACAAAGGCTTTTCCTTCTCTACCATTTTTGGTTTTGGGAAAAAGAATGTTTATTTTCAGACTTTAAACTTGTATAAATTTTTCAAACAAATAAAAGATCAAGACTCCCCCATCCCTCTAAGTTGCTTTGTCCTCAATTAGATTGTTTGTGACTACTACTTGCTTCTCGTGTTTGAGAAAAACTCTCTTTTTGAAAAGCACAATGTTGTCCAAAAATTTGAAAATTGTCTTGCTACCTGTCTAAAATCTGTAAACACAACTAACTGTCTATCTAGAACTGTCTAAAACTTATAAATTCTCTTCAAATCTACTCAACAATTGTTAGTCTGTCCAAATTCTTGTGCCCAATTCAACAAAATTTTGTGTGAGAAAATACCTTGTTAGCACTTCCTCATGCAAGTCTATGCAAGTCCTCGCGCGAGGGTCCTGCAAATCTCTGCACAAGATTTTTCCAAACAGTATCCTTTACGCTAAAATTATCTTTTTGTTGCTCTATCAACTCCTTGCACGGCTTTATGCAAGTCCTCATGCGAGAAACCTGGTCAAAAATTGTTATTCTAAATCTTTACATCCTTCATTGTGTTTCCTCATGCAATTCCCTAAGAATCCTCACATGAGATCTTGTCTTGAAAACTATCAAACTATCTGTCAGAGCTATCTACACTCTAAGTCTAATTTGTATCTGCAACATTTTACCACTTCTTTCTCTACAAACAGTGTCAAATAGTGGCTTCTTGCCTAGCTAAAAACTTGTGATCTATACACAAGCTAGTCTCATCACTTGTCTATCTTATTCTTTTCCTTTAATGTTTGTCATACTTTGTGTCATGATAGTCATAATCTTTGGCTATTCTAGCCATTACTCAGACCTTAGTATACAACACTCTTATCTTTCTTTTTAAGACTATGTTCTAGTGTGGTCCTTGTTTGAGCTTTTTCTTTTTGTCCTTTTTTATGACTATGGAAACAAGAAGCACAAAAATGTTTTATCCCCTTAGACTTAGACAAGGTAGAGCTAGGGGTTGTAATCACAATAGAGGTTGCTTCTCAATTTATACATGATCTCTCTTCAGCTCATCTAGTGATGATTCTTCACGATCTCCTTCACATGTCAGATCACCTTGCGTATAGAGAATGTTTTCCATAAACTTACAATAAATTAGGAACCCCTTGTATCACAAGGATCCTAAAACTAGAAAAGGTCATACATGTTCAAACAACAAAACTAAATTCCTATTCAGGCAACCTTTTCAACCAACATACACTAAAACTTATCACATCCCTACAATGGTTGATCAAGAACCAGAACATGGAGAACATAGTAGAGACCAAGATCAACATAGGAATGAAAGACATAAGGAACCTTTTACTAATGAGAATGAGGAAGAGGTAGAGATACTTCCCAAACATATCATAAAATTTCATAAGGACAAAAACTTTCAAAAGGTCATGGAAATCTTACATAACAAAGAGAAAGAGAAATACTTTCTCAAACTTGCTCTAGAGGGAGCCAGGCTACCTCATCTCTTTAATGTTGAAACTATCATTACAAAAAAGGAAATTGAAAGTCTAAGTTGTAGAAACAAATGAAAATCATGTAAGAAAAATTAGCCCAGATGATGCATGATAAGGACAAACCCACAAAAACATACACCCTAGACACTCTTTGTCCATTTCCTTTTGGCAAGAGTATAGACATGTCTCCTTTTCTGAGAGGAATTCAGTTACCTAAGTATAATAAATACTTTGGAACTATCAATCCCCAAGATCATTTGCAGGAATCTGGTGCCTTGTCTATGGAATTTATGCATAATTAAACATATCTCATGTGTTTATTCCCAAGAAGTCTAGGTGGTTAGGCTATGGAGTGGTTTTCACACTTGCCTACTAGTATCAAAATGTTTGATGAGATTGCTAACCTATTTGTCAAATAATACTCTCATAACATACAACACTCAGTTAACATTTGAGACTTGTGTAACCTTAAATAGAAAGTTGCGGAAACTTTCCTCACATTCCTTTAGAGATGGAGACAACTTTACACCAAATATTCATGCAAAATTCCTAAAGTGGAAAAACTTGATATCTTCACTGATAATCTCTTACTTGACTTTGGGTATAAAGTTCAACTTCAAGGTCCATGCACCTTTAAAGACATGGTCACACAAGCTATTCAAATAAAGGAATTCATGGTCAAAAAGGGTGAACTTACCCTTCAAAAGGATACCAAACAAGGATCCACCTCTAATAAGGACAAATCCAAGTATGCGAACAAAAATTGAGAGGTTGTGCATGACGAAGTTATTAACAACATTACTCCTAAACCTACTAAGGTAGCTTTCAATATTATAGACAATCTTAAAGTATCCAAGAATGTTGAGAAACCTCCTTCTACAAAAAGATGTTTGGAAACAAATTGAAGAACTCATCTTGGGTCACATGTCCGAAATGAGGATTTATGCCTCTTGGTGAACCTTTGGATGTCGTCTACAAGACCTTGCTACAAAATAAGCTCATTTCTCCATTGGATAACTCTCATCCTTATGATCCACAACCATGACCACCATGGTGGAATGAAATCACATTTTGCAAATATCACCAAAATAAAGGTCACAAAACTAGTAACTGCATCAACTTGCATCACAAAGTTCAAGACTTAATCGACGATGGTGACATAGTTGTGAATGAGCATAACAAGAACATAGATCACAAGGTTTTCAAGGATCCATTCCCATATTATGAAAAAAGAGGAAACTTAAAACATAAATCTTATAACAAGATTAACTATTTGTACTCTAATGATGATGATGAGATAGTCCACATGGTTGAAACAGTGGATGTTGAGTATTGTGATGTTATTACCATCAAGGGCAAACAAGACAAAACTAAACCTAAGACACCATTTGTCTTAAGGGGCCCTACTTCTATTACATCTAACAATGAACCATCACAATCTTGTGCCAACATTGTTATGTGTTCTTGTGCCAAGTTAGTGCTCAAAGGTCCTACGCCTTCAGCTCGTAAGCTAGAACAACACAAAGACAAACATCTTACTGGTCCATCTGGCAAAGGAACAAAACTTGCAACAACTTCTGCGGCTACTAGCTACAGTATCCTCAATTAGTTACAATGAACAAATGCTCAAATCATGATCTTTGAACTACTCAAAATCTTGCTTGCTCATAGGAAGATTCTCAATAAATCCCTCACTGAGGAAAATGTACCTCAAGATCTTGATCTTGAGAGGTTCCAATCTATGGTAGGTCATCTAACCTCACCTTACTATATGTCTTTCTCTAATGAGGATGACAATTCACTAAGGCATCCACATAATCAACCTCTACACATTGAAGTCATGATACACTAGAAACATGTCTGTCATGTGCTCATTGATAAATGAGTTGGTTTAAACATTGTCACTGCTGCTCTGCTCAAACAATTGGACTATTTTGAAGAGTCCATCAACCCTCGCCACAAGATAACTATCAAAGCATATGAAAAAGTCAAGTGCAAATCTTTGGGTCTTGTTGTGTTGCCTCTTCATCCTATAGAAAGGGATGTCACTTGTCAGGTCCTTGACATTCCCTTAGCTTACAACATACTACTAGGAAGACCATGGATACATGAGATGTGAGTTGTGCCTGACACTTACCATCAATGCATAAAATTCCCATTTCACGGCTTTGAAGTCACCATAATTATAAGTACTAGATTTACCTATAACATGCTAAAATCTACTAAAAAATTTGTACATGCTAATAGGGAATCTATAGACCATCATGATAATGAGCTAAACCAAATTGAGCAGTTACTCAAGTTGAAAGAAACTAGAATGGGTGAATATCACATAGAACAAATTTTGTCTTTGACATCTCTTCCTAAGTCTCCCCATCATTATGAGAGACCATCTAAAGCAAAGAGACCTTTTGTGCTGACACCTCAAACCAATTACAATGGTGCCTTTGTCAAAGCTACTATCCCTCTCAATGAGGAAAGTGAAAATAGAGCCATTGATGCATGGATCTACAAAGAGGAAACTCCAATTGACACATAAGAGTCTCATGAAATTACTCTTGAAAAGTATGGTCCAAGTCTTAAAATAATGAAACACTTTGGCTACAAGGGAATTGGCCCTATTAGATGTAGCAAAAATGTTCTGATTGATCCTATCAAAGTGATATCTAGAAGGAATCGAGATACATTTGGTCTAGGCTTCAAGAAGATTCCATTCCATCTAGGGATTAACAAATTTATACTAGAACTTGAGAATTCATCTAAAAATTAGTCACAAGCTGAGTCCAATGACCATGAAGATAATGTTGATGATGAGGATTCTTATCCTTATCCAATCCTTGATGATCTTGCTAAATTATTTGCAAAACCAGATGATTTTATACCATGTGTCAGAGCCATGGATGGTGATAGTGTTTCTTCTAATGATACTACTAATCCACATCATACCTAATAAGAACAAGGAGAGTCTAGTCATGTTGTACACATTGAGTACCTTTGTAAAAATCTAGATGATGAAGGCAAATTTGTCCCTATCATTGTTGGAGAATTCTATAGTTAATCTCCATGTAGCATAGACTCTCGAGAATACAAATTCAACTCTCTTTCATAAGCAACCATAGACAAAGACATAGATCAAGTTCGTGTCTATGAAAATTTCCTCAAAGTAGGTAAATTATCTAGGGTTAATTTGAATGAGTCTTATCTAAATAGTATCATTGATTCTTCAATTAATGACATTAGAACTCAAAGGCATTTGAACACACCTGTGGATGAAGTCACTCTAGGTCTCAAATTGCTTGTCCACGCATTTAATGACTACATCGTACAAACACTATTGAACCTGACACATCACTTTCACTCACCTATCTTGAGCTCATAGAATAGAATTCCAATACATCTAGTGAAGTCCCTAATTCCAGAATGACTATGCTCTTGCTTGCTACTTAAACACTATCAAAACTATAATCTCTTCCACCATCAAACAAAGTGTCAACATGTCTGAAGTAGACATCAAATATCTCATTCATACAATCAAAAAGAAAAGAAATAAAAGGTTTGATGGTGAAAACCACATTTTCATAGTGTTGGAACCTAAAATAGTAAAAATAAAAGACTTATCCAAAGGTGAAAACCTCTCTAAGGTGCCTGTAGATGAGATATTTGATGCAGTTCCTAGTCATTTTCAAGAAAGATCATCAGTTTTGATAGACCTGACATAGTCGATCAACTTGGGAACATAAGAACATCCTTACATGATACATCTTGCACAATTGCTATCTCCAAAAGAAAAAGAGGAATTCATTGCCTTCTTCCAAGAGAAAAATATAAACTTGCATGGACATACTTAGATATGCCATGACTAGATCCTGATCTCATAATGCATCACTTGTCTATTGCACTAGGAGTTAAACTAGTCAAACAAAAACTTAGGAAAATGCATCATCATGTTGCATTACTAGTCAAAGCTAAACTAGAAAAACTTCTGAAAGTTGGTTTTATCCAAGCTATTGATTGCACTGAATGGATATCAAATATTTTTCCTATTTCCAAGCTTGAAAAATCTATTAGAGTCTATACAAATTTTTGAGATCTGAACTTAGCATGTTCAAAGGATGATTTTCTACTCCCTAACATTGATATGATAGTGGACATGATGAAATGTACTCACTCATGGATGGATTTTCTGGTTATAATTAGATCAAAATTGCAATAAAAGATAAGGAAAATATTGTTTTCACTTGTGCATGGGGAAATTTTTTTTTGGAATGTGATGCCATTTGGTCTAAAAAATGATGGTGCCACGTATCAAAGGGCAGTTACTACAATCTTTCGTGACATGATGCATAAAAAAATGGAAGACTATGTAGATGATACTTTGGTTAAGAGTACAAAACACAACACTCACCTTCAAGATTTGGGACCTATCTTGGATTGCATGGAGAAATTTAGTTTGAGACTCAACCCCAAGAAATGTGCATTTTGCATAAAATCTGGAAAACTACTTGGCTACATTGTGTCTGCAAAAGAAATCAAGGTTGATCTAGAGAAATTTCAAGCAATCATGGACATGCCTCCACCCTGTAATATCAATCAGATGATAGGCATATAGGGAAGACTTCAATCCATTCATAGATCCATGTCACAGTTGGTGGATAAATCACAACCCTTTACTAAGACACTACATAAGGGTGTGAAATACAACTAGAGCTAAGAATGTGATTAGAGTTTAACACAAATAAATCAATATCTTGCTAATCCACCAATTGTGATGCCTCTTATCTATGGGAAGCCTCTTATTCTATATATTTCAGCAACAGAGACATCTCTTGGCATTTTGTTGGCTCAAGAAGACAATCATAACAAGGAAAGAGTTATTTACTATCTAAGTCACATGTTGATCTCCTATGAAATGAATCATAGCATCATTGAGAAGGCTTGCTTGGCAGTTGTCTTTGCTTCCCAAAAGTTGAGACACTACATGCTCAGCCATACTATGCAACTAGTTGCTAAAATTGATCCACTAAAGTAGTTACTCAGCAAGGTGGCTCTAATAGGAAGGTTAACTAAGTGGATAATGATACTAAGCCAGTTTGACATTTGGTATGTTGAACAAAAGGCTATCAAAGGATAAGTGATCATTGATCATTTAGCAAAAGCACCAATGCAGAGTCTTCTTCTGCTAAACATTGACTTTCTCAATGAATCAATTCTAATGCTTACACACCAAACGTGGGTGATGTTCTTTGACGATTCCTTCACATATTAGGGATTCAGTGCTAGGATCCTATTCATAACACCACAAAGGTATTCACTACCTAAGGCATACAAGCTTTTGTTTCCTTGTACAAACAATATCACAAAATATGAGGCTCTAATTAATGGCATGAAGATTACAGTTGAATGGAGAGTGGATGAGATAAACTGATGTATATCAGACAAAGGATGAGAAGTTAGTACCTTATAAATGCATGGTGGATGACCTTAAGAAATAATTTTCTCATATCACTTTTCAACATATTCCTCAAGTAGAAAACTAAGTGGTTGATGCCATGGCTACTCTTGCTTCCTTGTTACAAATGCCAAAAAATGATCTTCAACACAAGTTCTTGGTGGAAACATTACTCTACCCTACCGATGACTCTCTTGAATCTCAAATGATTTGTTCTATTATAGGAGATGACACATCCCACTACCACCACATATACTCTTACTTGCATGACCAAACAATTCTAGACAGTCTAACCTAGAATGAAAAACGTCACCTTATCCACAATGCTTCACAGTATGTTATTATTTCTGATGACTTGTTTAGGAGAGGTCTCGAAAGAAAACTCCTTAGGTGTCTAGAACCCAATGAGTCCAAGCACACATTAATTGATGTACATGAGAGCATTTTTGGATCTCACTCTAATGGCCTAACACTAGCTCATAATCTTATTAGAGCTAGTTACTATTGGTTGAATATGGAGCAAGAGGCAATCAAATATGCCAAGTCTTGCAAATAATGCCAGCTCCATGGGAATTTGATTCATGCTCCAACTAGAGATCTAATTCCATCTATCACATTGTGGCCATTCTAACAATGGGCCTTTGACCTTGTGAGAGAAATTCACCCATCCTCTTCAAATGAACACAAGTTGATCATTACAGCTACAAACTACTTCACTAAGTGGGTAGAGGTTGTCCCTCTCTCTATAGAAATGGAAAAACTATAGCTCTGTTCATCATGACTTACATCATATGTAGGTATGGTGTACCTTCCTCCATTATTACTAACAATGGAGGACAATTTAAAAACAAGGATCTTAAGGAGTTGTGCAAAAAGTTTAGAATCACGCAACATCGGTCTTCTATTTATTACCCCCAAGGTAATGGTCAAGTGAAAGCATCCAATAAGGTGATCCTTAAGATCTTGCATCGCACAATTAAAAAATCTAGAAGGGACTGGCACCTTCAGATTAATCTAGCTTTATGGGCTTACAGAACAAGTATCAGAACTCAAACAGGTACAATGCCCTTTGCTTTACTAAATGGGGCAGATGTTGTGCTTCCAATTAAGGTTGAGATTCCCACTTTGAAAATCTCCATGAAGGGCCTCATTATTAATGATGACTATAGAATATCTCAGCTTCATGAGCTAGAATTGTTAGATGAATGTCAGCAAGTGGCATGTGATCATCTTCAAGCCTATCAGTAGTGTATGTCCAAAAGCTACAACAAGAAAGTTAAGCCATGTGACTTCCAACTGGGTGATCTCATTCTGAGTGAAAACCCTAAGAATCAATAATAATGTGAACAAAAAGGAAAGTTCAAACCCAACTGGCTTGGTCCATACATAGTCACTATAGTGTTTGGATCTAGTGCTTACCAGCTTTCAACATCCGAGGGAGAGGTGTTCAAGAAGCCCATCAACACTCTCCATTGAAGTGGTTCTATAGCTGATATGATTTCAAAAGCTCTTTGTATATACTTAAAAATCCTGAAGAAAATATAAAAATTGAAAGAAGTCCTTAAAAAATCTATTAACTTGGTGAAAACCTAGCAATAGGTGCCTTGGTAGTACCAAAAAAATGAAAATTCCAAAAATGCCAAAAAAAATCAAAAAAGAGAAAAATACAAAAAAATTGAAAAACAAAAAAGTTTCATTGATGAAAACTTAGCAAATAGGCATCATGGTAGCAAAAAAAAAAAAAAAAAAATTTCTTGCCAAGAAGGTGACAACCTGGTAAATAGGCGCCTCTTGTTGTGAATGATATATCTTGCAGCACATCTTTAGGCTTCCTATACAATTTCTTTCCTGCTTTAGTTTGTTGCTTTTGCTCATGCATCTATGGATTGAATCTTGTCATAACTCAAGGGAAAAACCCTATAGTGTCATAGGAATCTCTCACATCAGTCTCTCGCATCAGTCACCAGTTGTTCTAACTATGTCTGCCTACTATCGCTAGTGTCACTTTTGAGATTCCTCCCATGGAAAATCTCTTTCTCACCAGTCACTAGTTGTTCTAATGGCTTCAATCACTTTAAAGATTTATCTCATGAAATATCTCTCTCGTGTCAATCACCATTTGTTCTAACAGTGTCTACCTACTATGGCTCATGTCACTTTGAGATTCCTCTTACGAAAGATCTCTTTCACGACAGTCACCAGTTGGTCTGACTATGTTTGTCTATTGTCGCTCAGTTTCTTACTAAGGTTCTTCTTACTGAAGATTCCTCTTTGACTTCGATCACCAATTGTTCTAATTGCAGCTGTCTACTATTGTCACCCTACTGAAGAGATTTCTTTCATATATGTTCTGAACATTGACACTTGACATCAATCCTATAAGACAAAAACTAAACTCGAAATTATTAACTTGATTGGGATATGCTAAGCTTTTCTTTGCTTGTTTTGCTTTCACTTTATCATGTCTCTTCAAGCAACTTGGTGATGTCACTTTCGAGTAGAGAAGCAAGGATTGGGGGCATGATCTTTTCTTTATTTTCTATTTGATTGGTGTAGTTCCAATAATCTAAAGCATTCATATAAAAGTGATGTCCGCTATAAGAGCCTCCATCTCATATTGGATGGCTGTGTGTACCTCAACTCCTTTTATATGGATAAATCAAAGAGGTTGGTTCTTCTCCTTACTTGCTGGAGTGAACTCTTCATGCTACAGTAAATTTGATACTCTTCTTGCTAAGTGAACGTATGGGTCACTATGTGTATACCTAGCACACTTATGTCTCAGTTTACAAATGCAAGGGTCATTGCGGATAGAATACTTATTAATTACTTAGCATAAAAATGATCTCTCATGTGTCTAGTGTGTCTTCACGTAAGAAACATTTTGGTAATCCTAGTGTTTATGCTCTGATTCTTATGTTAACTTGCAACATTAAAAGGGATAAATATTCTAGTCATTTTGGCTTCTTGTGCCTCGAATGCTTACATTTAATCCTAACAAAACTAGAACAAATGTCCTATTAATATTCCTATGATTGCAATTTCAATGGGAATTGTATGAAATCTAAGGTTTCTCTATATGCTCAGTGATGATAATTGTCGAAGCTTGGTAACCAGACCTAGGGTTGCATCTAGCATAGGTTTGTATTGCATACTCCAGATTTGCATAAGTACATGGTTCAAATAGTAATCTACTTGCATCCTTTATGATGAGGGATTTTTGGTTTCTTCAAAGTATCATGTTTCTTCATGGTTGCACAAGTGTTCACTTCTTTGGTTCATCCTATCGATCTTCATGGGATACTTGTCACTATCAATAAAATAGAACACTACATGACATGTCAGTTCATTCACATTTCACATTTCATACATACTATCATGATTCATCTCATCTACACTAAATTCTTACATTATCTCAAATTTGCATTCATAAACCATAGCATAAACATCTCATGTACAACAAACTATAAAGAGAGAAAGTGACACACATCCAAAGAGTACTCGAACCAAATAAATCTCGTGTGTGTATATATATATATATATATATATATATATATATATATATATAAACTCAAAAGAGTACATTAGTGCAAAAATGAATGCTACTCAAGTGCTGACGATCTCAAAAAATGGTACAAAATAGTGCTAGCACACCGATCGATACATAGCCAAAACAAAATTAGGATAAAAAGAGCTAACTCTCTCCTTCCTCCTCACTCCCCTCTGGTAGCAAAGGAGGAGGAGGAGGAGGCATATCTAGTCTCACCAAAGGTCGTGCACCTCCTGACTCTCATGAATACTGGGAAAATTGAGGCACCTACTCTACCTCATATGGCACTACTACTACATATGTTGCAAAATAATAGGCTGCCCTAGCTGAATGCAGTTGGATCTCATCCTATTGTTGCTCTGATCTCTGAACTGCTAGCTCTAGATGCTCCCATAAATCATGGATCTCTCAATCCCATTCTACTATTTGAGTGTCTCACCTACAACCTATATGTGGAGCTCACCTAGTTGTCGCTATGCTACCTACACTCTATCTCTTAATCTCCTCAGAGCCTCTTGGGTCTGTACCAGGATATCTCTGCCCTAGGCTCTTGTAGCAAGCTAGTCTTACATTTCCTCATCACCCTCACCCTTCTTGGTTTGCTGCTCAGCTGGCCATGCTACCTCTGTCTATGGTCTTTGGGTGTCTCCTCCAATGGCTCCTAGGGAACCTAGCTCACCTCACGATTGCCTCTGACCCATCCCACTTCCACCAGGTCTACTCTCATCTATCAAGGAGGAATGGGCACTTGTCATATCCTCTTCCTGGTCCTCTCATGTTGTGGCTATTGTGGTTGTCCCTGTGGTTCCTGTACCAACTAAATAGGTGTGACCATCCCCACTAGATCTATAAATCATGGAAAGGGCCTAATATGTAGGAGTCATCCCTCCAGCTACTACCATTGCCAAGTAATCCCACTATCTCAAAACTAAGTTGCGAATATCAACCATCAATCTATTGAGATCTAATCTTGGGGACCATCCATGGTCCAGATCTGTTGCCAGTCGCATGTAGGAATAGTACTCAAGTAAATATCCTACGACCACCCATACTATTTCCATACATGAGTCAATGGGAATATCTCTATGATCTGCATCAAGAAACCTATCAGTGGTTGAGAACTAAACATGTATCCCAATTCTTGGGGTGCATCATCTCAATCCTCTATCTCTCTCCACTGCCGCTATACTACTGACACTAGGTCATCCAGTCAGCCTCTTCACTGCTCGATCTTCCCCAAAGCTGCCTGGGTTAACTAGCCTCTATTTTTGCATATATAGGGCTCCATGGGCTACCTCTCATTTGTGAAAATGGGTCTACTGACTGGAAAGTGCTTCCATGCCTATATCTAAAGAACATAGACCCTAGAGACTATGCTCTTCCTCTCATGATATACTATCTTATGCATCTCATGGAACATGTGTGTGATCATGCACTAACCCAAACCATAATGCTCAAGCACCTCTAAAATCATTTGAAGCATTTGGCCCCATCCACACTCTAGCCCATGCTAGCCTCTATCTGGCATCAAGAAGCAGCTAATAAATATACCCAACATCACTAGCAATCTATGTGTGGACCCATATGTGTACTAGCTCATCCCACGTGATGGCTCTACCCATGATCAAATCCTCCTAAAAGACAGTTCTCAGTGCCTTTGTCCCTGTCTGTGGCACTGTGTCATAAACAACTCGTGGCTCATGGAATGGGATGTGCAGTATCCTATAGATATCCTTGGGAGTGATCATCATCTCTCCCTATGACAAGATGGAAGGTGTTTGTCTCTGAATGGAAACGCTCCACCAATGTAATCAATAGGTCATGTTTCACCAGCACTACTAGGATCTGGAAAAGATAAGATAATCCAAGTCTATCAATGCATGCCATGTCAGCATCATCTAGCTATCACAATAAAGCTCCGTAAGGTAGGTAATGGGACCTGAATCTAACATCAAAAAAGGTAACCTATACACACGAACACAATAGGCAAATAGTCAGTATCAAATAAATGTACAAGATGAATGAAGACGGAAAAAAAATACAACCCAAAAAAACCGAATTTTCAAACATTAAATTTGCACTGTACACTAGAATTTTGTGTGAAAATTCATCTTCTCGTGTGAGATTGCACATCTTCACACAAGGATACACTTTGTCGCACGCAGAGCGATCAAGCTATGAGAGAAAAATGCACTAAACTTAGTGCTTTTCACACGAAAGATGGTATCCTCCGCACAATGAAACCCACCAAACTAGGCAAAGAAGTACTGGTTGGTACTTCTTCACGTGGATAGAGATTAGCTTCGCACAAGGAGAGTCATCCTCATGCAAGAACTGACACAGATACAATTGAGAACACCCTAAAAATGCTAAAAACACCTTGAAATGCATGAAAATTGAAATGCAAAGCAAGGTTATCGATTACTCGCCTGCTATCCATACTCCGTTGGTCGACTGTGTCATTAGGAGCACTCAAATCATTGTGAATGCATGAGGACCACCATTTTCTCCTTAGAGTTATCTTCTCCACAAAAGACAAGCACAAATGAATTGAAAATGACCATTTGGGCCCTTATATAGGTTTTGATCTAATTTTTCAAAGTGTTCTAATTGATGTGAAAAATCACCCCTGGCTAATTTGGCTTTTCTAAACTCATTTTTGGGATCAAATTCAAAATCTGACACACTTAAGTAGCTCAAAATTAAATTCTAAAACTTTGGGACTGACACAATTGAACACTTGCACAATCTAATTTTTCTAATACTTTGTGAATCTTGGACTCTATTCAAATCACATTTTCTTCAAAAAAATTAACATCTTTATAAAAAGTCAACTCAAGTCAAATATGGTCAACTTTGGTCAAACTTGGTCTTTTGGACCTTGAAATTACTCCAATTTGACTCCAAAATTTCTTCTAATCGTTCTAATCTATTCTATATTCTTCTAAATCTTAGATTTCTTCAGTATCTCTTGACATACTGCCCTACATCACATTTCTAGTGTATCATCTCTCAATTTCTCTCCTGAGAGGGCAGGATGATTACATCATTGAATCCCTCAAAATTGATTTCAACTTAATTTGAACATCATGTCCTTATCATTAGGGGCATCTCATTACTCAGGGCATCTTGTTCCCCACTATCTCGCATATATGTCATCTATCTCATCTTTTGATCAACTGATTAATCTTATAATAGTTCTTCTCAGAGTTCAATAGACAGGTATCGGGATAGTCTAAACCCTGACTCTTGAGGATCAAGCCTCATTTTGGGGATGATTGTACAGCTCATGATAGGTCTTGTTATCTCTTTTATGGACCAATATTCAAGTGTTCTATCTAGACTTTAGGAGATTAAGATCTATTTTGGATATAATTCCAAATTTTTGCTAAGGGTTAAGCTTCATTCTGGAGATAATCCTAACTTTTCTTGTGAATTAAGCCTCATTCTAAAAATAATTTTAGGCTCTTGCTTTCGATCACTATTCAATGAATAGGTATTGGGATAGTCTAAACCCTTACTCTTGAGGATCAAGCCTCATTCTAGGGATGACTCTATGAATCATGATTAATCTTGTCATCTTTTAATAGATAGGTATCGAGACAATCTAAATCCTGAATCCTGAGGATTGAGTCTCGCTCTGGGAACAATTCTATGAAATTTGAAAATCTTTATACTATCAATTTTGGTATCTAGGTGTTTTATCTAGATCTCCTAAGGTTAAGCTTCATTCTGGAGATAACCTTAAAAAGCTTATTGATTTTAGTATCTAGGTGTTCTATCTGGATCCCCTAAGTTTAAGCTTCATTATGGAGATAACCTTAAAAAGCTTATCAATCTCAGTATCTAGGTGTTCTATCTAGATCCCCTAAGGTTAAGCTTCATTTTGGAGATAACCTTAAAAAGCTTATCAATTTTTGGAGATAACCTTAAAAAGCTTATTAATCTCGGTATCTAGGTGTTCTATCTAGGTCCCCTGAGGTTAAGCTTCATTCTGGAGATAACCTTAAAAAGCTTATCAATCTTGGTATCTAGGTGTTCTATCTAGATCCCCTAAGGTTAGGCTTTGTTCTAGAGATAACCTTTAAAAGCTTATCAATTGGTCTCTGTATCATCAATTTTAGAACCAATCTCATTTCTTGATCTATGCTTCATACTTCTGATTTTTTTGAATTGAATGTGTTGGTCGTACATTCATTCAAAGAGGGGCAAATGTAATACCCCAAAATTGGCACATTGCCATGTTAACCAATTCTAGTCTATTCAATCATTCCTAAGTCCTATGTCACTAAGCAAATCTGATTCTGATACTCGCTACTTGACCTAAGTGTCAAATGTAGAAAACCCTAATCTGAATTAATCACACTCTTTATTTAATTCCTAAGTATCGACTCAAATTAGCTATATTAAACCTATTGATTAAGTTTAATTTAATTATAAGTGTTCATACTTTAATTAAATTAAAATTGCTTCTTTAGCTAATGTGCATTTAATTTAATAATATTCTCATTTAATTATTAAATTTAATTATTCAATTAATTAAAGTTTATGTATTTATGAGGTCATATCTCTTTTTATTAAATTAAATACTCTCTCCAAATCTTCTCTTCAGTTCCAGAATGGAAATTCTGAGTGAACTAGAACTTGAAATGGAATTGATCTAGTTAACTCTCTCTCGCACTTAGAAGAGAATCATTTAACCCTTCATCACATTCAGATTTGAAACAATTTACTTCATTTTTACAAGGAATTTTCCATTATGATTGAGTCTCACCTTCAATATTAACCATTCGTTCCAATTGATCTCAACCGTCGATCAATCCTGGGATTCTATTTAAGGAGCCTTCAATTCCTCATTAGGAGGTTGAATTGAATTCGCATCGAATCTATGTTGGAATATTTACTCATTTTCATACATTCATAACTATTTTATTTTCTTACATTGCAATCTCATATTAGCTTAAAATGCATTCATTTAGAATAGTATGCTCTTTTTATTTCTTAGCTTAATATGCATTTCATATAGATTAATTGCATTCTCATATAGCTTAAGAAAAATCCTTTGTACTAGAGCTCTACTTGCCAGCTTCTCATTCTAAGAGCAAAGGCAAAATCCATCTAGTTAGGAGGCAACAGATTGAACTGTTGGATTACTTGGATGAATAATCTCATATTTATTCTAGGATGATCTCCTAGGTAATGACCATGATGAAGTGTGTAAGAGGATCAGAGGCCCACATGTCATGCATACAAGGTGAACGACTGAGACTTCCTAGGAGATCACCCATCTTAGTACTACTACAGCTTGAGCACGCTTAACTACACAATTTACTCCACAGTTAAACCCACTCTTCTTGCAATCCCTTTTGCAAAACCTTCACCAAGTGTTGTGCCTTATGAACCATTCAATACAAATGTGTTGATACAATATTGAGTATTAAACTTTTACATGAATAATTGTAATAATTTTTTGATAAGTAGGAGATATTTTCCACAACAATTCAAATTGTGATATTTAAATGTGTAGTTTTTGAGTCAAACTCACCGACCAATATTTCATGATTAGTGATTCATATGAATCCATCTCTAACAAGAATAAATGGAACACTTGGAACTCATTGGATCCATAGTTAAGCATGCTCAACCTAGAATAGTACTAGGATGGGAGACCTCCTAGGAAATCCCAGTGCTTCACCTCTTTGAGCATCACCTAGATCCACTGAGTGCTAAGTGTTTTGTTTATTCTCATGAGAGATGGGTTCATACAAACCACTACTCATGAAACATTAGCCAATGAGTTTAACTCAAAAAAAAAACATAGTTGAATCATAATAACAATATCACAATTTGACTTGTTATGGAAAATATCTCCTACTTATATAGTCCTTAATGCATAGGTCATTGGGAAATTTCTTATCTAAATTAAGTATTTTTAGCAAGGGGAAGGTAGCTGCGATAGAGATAATTGATATGATTAAAACCAACAAAATATCAAAAGATTTCATTAATAGTTGTGTTGATGGATTGAAACATGTTAAGTTAGGGGTGAGATCCAAATTTTGAATGTTAATAGTGGAAGTGGCTCCCATGACTCCCCCCTCAAAAGCTACTTTTGATCAAGGGTTGTTTATTCAACATATTTCCACAGAGTGTGCTTTGTCAAAGAATGACAATTTTGGTAGGGATATTCAACTATCTCTTCTCCTCCTTAGGATCATAACTAAATGGAACCCTCTATTCCCCTTAAAATAGCCCCTCAAATCCATCCTTTAGTAAGGGCTTCCCTATCTCCTAGTAATAATAGGGCTACCAACCATAGGATGAACAAGGAGAAAAAATAAGCTTTATGTGGGAAACTCATAGAAGACCTAATTAATACCTTCATTGAGGACTCTATCATAAAGGGTCTAATTGTTGAAAAATAAAAATTAATTGCAAAACTCTTCGAAATTGGGGATGATGGATATACCCACGAGGACCTTAGAAATGATTTTATAAGGTTAAAGGAATCTGATAATCTCAAAGGATGGGAACAATCTCAAGAACCTCTTGCTTCTCCTAACTTGTTAAGGATTCCTAACAAGAGAGGTAGGAAGTCATTAAATGAGCTAAGATTTCAAGATGCAAAAGCAAAAGGTCAAACCAAAATGACTAATTTATTTTATGCAAGTAGGGAAAGGTCCTTACATGGAATGTTAAGGGACTTAATGCTCCTAACAAACCATTCTTGCTTAAGTGTTGCTTAAATCAATATAAACTAGATATTATTATTATTCAAGAAACTAAAATAAATCAGGAAGAGTTAAATGCTTTCAAAGAAAGGCTGAGGTTTAGAAATATCATTAGCAACCCAACCACTAGGGCCTCAAGTGGTCTAGCTATTATCTTGAACCCCGGTACAAATAGCATTACCCCTCTTTGAACTAAAAGATACTGGATGAGTGCTCATATAGTTTATCTTAACTTTAACCTCCAATTCTCCTTAATTAAAATAGACAAGTTTTCTTATCTAATAATATTTCTTCAAAAATCTCTCATTTGGAATCTAAAACTCTTCCTTTCTTTAAGTCAAATCACTACCCGGTTCTTTTTAAACTAGACTTAGAGAATACTCTGACCCAAAATCTGTTTAAATTTGAACTGATGTGGTTCAAATATGAATCACCTCTCAAATTACTAGAAGAATGGTGGGTAATCTCTAAATTTTTGGGCTCCAAAATGTATAAGGTGGTTCAAAAACTTGAAATAAATAAGCAAAACCTTATCCAATGAAATAAAATGAAGTTTGGTAACATCATTTCTCTCAAGGTTGAGACAGATTTAAAGTTAGCAAGTGTTAACTCTGAAGTTATGAAAAGAGGAATAAATGAAAGCTTGTACCTCAAGCAAAAAGACCTTAGACTGAGATTGGAGGACATTTTATCCAAAGAGGAAATCTTCTAGAAATAGAAATCCATAGAGACATGGTTAAAGAAAGGTGACAAAAACACCAATTTTTTCCATAATAGTACTAAATTAAAGAGGGCTAACAAAAAAATAAAAGATAAAAAATGATGGAAATACAATGTTAGAGAATCCCTCAAATATAGCCTTAGAGGCATTATCCTTCTTCGAAAGAATTTTAAATAATCTGGAAGGAACTTCGCTAGCTTTCCAATCTTCCTTCCTTAATAACATTTCAAAACTAATGATGAAAGAACATAACAAAGCCTTATTAAGTAAAATCTCCAAGGAAGAGGTCATGTCTTCCCTCTCCGAGGTAGATCCTAACAAATCTTTAGGGCTTGATGGTTTCCCAACCTATTCTTTTCAAAAATGTTGGAATTTTTTGGGTGACAGGGTTATGGAAGGCTTGGAGGGTGTCATAAATTCTGGATGTTTTCTTAAAGAGTTCAATCATATCTTTTTGGCACTCATTCCCAAATAGGATTAAATAGAAAGCTTCAAGGATTATCGACCAATTGCACTTTGTAATACTCTATATAAATTGTTATCCAAAACATTAGCCAAATGAATCCTTAAACTTATTGTTGATCATCTCATTAGTGAAGAACAAATAGGTTTTGTCCTAGGTAGACCTATCTATGATGGGATAATCATTGCTCAAGAAGCCATTCACTCTTTTAATTTTAACGGTTCATAGAGTATGTTAATTAAATTGGAAACTAGTAAGGCTTATGATAAGGTTGACTGGAGATTCCTTTGAAAAATGTTTGCAAGCATTCAATTTTTCTATTCAATGGATCAACTTGATCTTTGAGTGCATCTCCACTCCCAATTTTTCTATCCTAGTCAATGGAACCCTTCAAGTTTTTTTCGCACCATCTAGGGGACCCTATTTCACCCTTTCTCTCCATCGTAATGCTTGAAGCTCTAGAAAGGGATTTTGGTATTCTAGTTTGACCTATGTCCTTAAAGGTATCCGTTTGGCTAGTGAGAAAGATGCAACTACCCACCAACAATTTGTGGATAACACAATGTTATATGGAGAAGTCAACATTAAGGAAGAAAATCCTTCAAATAGATCCTCCAGACTTATATATTAGAATTTGGACAAGAAATCAATCTGTCCAAATCAAAAATCTTCTTCTATACCAAAGAAACACTAGAAAAGAGATTAGTAAGAGTCTAAACATTAGAAAGGGATATTTTCCCTACAAATACTTGGGCATCCAGCTAGGAATGGGTAAAATAATTTGTTCAAGTTGGGATGATCTTATAGGAAAAGTCAAATCTAAGATTTAGTCCTAGAAAGGAAAATGGTTGTCTTTAGCATGAAGAATTACTTTTCTCAAGTTAGTACTATCAAGTATGTCAATTTATCAACTATCACTCCTAGATCTACCTTCTCAAAAGTGGGATAGCATTAATAAAGCATTAAAATATTTCCTCTAGCAAGGTTTAGAAAGAAAGAAAAAAGTGTCCCTACTGGCCTAAGACAAGGTCGACAAGCCTAGGACTGAGGGAGGCTTTAGGATCAAGAATCTCAAATATCAAGCCTTAGCTGTGGGAGATAAGCTAATGTGGAGAATGATAAGGTTCCCCCATTAAAAACTGGCTAAAATAATCTATAAGAAGTATTTTAATTTGAGTGATCCACTTAGCATCCTTAGAACTAGGAACACACCAAGGGCATCAATCTTATGGAACTTCATTCTTAGTTGTCTATTCATCATCCTCAATAAAGTTACTTGGAAAATAGGTAAGGGTGACCAACTTAGGTTATAGACGAACTCGTAGGGTGGATATCAAATAATTATTAACATGGAAAATTTCAAATTTTTAGACAAATTTTGGAAGATATTTTTGGCCCCTATCTTATCAATTATGTGGAACAAGATGACAATACTCCAAATGGTTGGAAATGGAAATCATTCTCTACCTTCAATATCACCCCAAAGGAAGTCAACTACTTTTATAATTTACTTAAAGAAAGACACAAGCCCTTCACTCAACAAGAAGATATTATGATCTGGAATGGGTCCAAAAATAGAGAATACAACTCCAAAGATGGTCACAACTACATGTATAGTCGTATACATCACCCCAAGATGGTGATGCTCCAATCCTTGTGTTGGGATTACTTATGTATGCCCAAAGTTGGGACCTTCTCTTGGCTAGCTCTCCAAAAAATAATTTTGATGACATATGGAATAAAAAGAATTGGCTATGAGGGACCTTCCCATTGCTCCTTCTGTAAATTTCTTGAGGAAGATGTTGATCACATCCTTTTGAATTGTTCATATGCTTTAGTTGTTTAGTATTGGTTCTGTGACAAGATGAATTACAGAATGGCTCTTCTTGACTCTATTTTGTCCCTTCTTCAATCATGGCCTAAATTGAACTCAGGTTGTATCTTTCATGGATTATGGATTATATCCCCCTCCATTATTCTTTGGGAATTTTGGAAAGAAAGAAATAGGAGGATCTTTAAAAACTTATGTGTGGATTATTAACTATGAAAATAGAATTTATCATTATTGAAACATTAAATAGTAAAATATATAGGATTGATGGTTCATCTATGCCAATGACTCCATTGGATGACAAGATGAGAAATAAATGGTCAGGATTAAAACTTCCCCCATTTTATGGAAAGGGGGGGAAGGGAAGCAAAGAGAAAAGGGAAGAATGTTTTTGGATTCTTCTTACTAAGAATTGGGTCAAATTAAACTTTTATGGTACCTCTAGAGTCAACCCAAGGATAGAAGGTATTGGTTGCTGCATTAGAAATCATCCAGGTGAACTTCTTGCAAAATTCTCAAAATCAATAAGCAGGGCAATGAATAATGAGGCTAAATTTAGAGCCCTCATTGTGGGTCTTTGGATCTACTCAAAATTCAGCCTTGGTCAGATAGAAATTGATGGAGACTCATCCATAGTGATTAATTCTCTTAGAAATCAATCGATGCCCAATTGGCAGGTGAGTATTTTTCTAACCAAATCTTTTGAGATAGCCAAAAATAAATAAAAAATAACATTTAATCATATTTATAAGGAAGGAAATAGCTATGTAGAAAAATTATCTAATGAGCGAGTGGATGGTATTAATGAAACTATTTTATATCCTCATCCATACCCACCATAATTTTTAATATCTATCACAATAAGATCAACCCTTTAATTTATAAAAAAGCTCGAGTTTTGAAGGGTTTGTCCTTGGTTTGATCTCTTATTTATTACTTTATTGATTATTAACTTCTTAATTTGACCTAGGTCGGGGTGGTGTGTCCTTTCAATGCAAAGATCAATCCTTCTTGTGCTTGATTCTTTAATTTTTATTTTATCTCAGGCAGTTCTTCTACTAATGGCTACTTTTCTTGCTTATCTATAGGATAATGTTGGCTTTGTTTTGTATCCTAAAGCCATGGATACTCTCATTAAGTTGCATACCTCATCTTGGCTCATGGCCTTTGATGACCCCATACTTTAGACATAATTAGGCAATTCGTCCTTGTGAGAAATAAGGTCATTTAGAGTGTAGTACTCCACTGTGATAGTATTTAATCTATCAATTGTCCTAGAAAAATATGCTCCAATACAAATATAATGGTGATGTTCATCCTGGTAGCAAGACACTTCTATGTGGACATTACTCTTATTGCTAGTATTTGGCAAGAATTGTTCAAGAATGAGCTGCTAGGAGGTCTGGATACAATCTTGATGAATATAAGAGGAGATCTTATGATTCCTTTAACATATAACTATTATCTTTTATATATCATGGAAGAGCTAGTCCTAATTTATTTCATAATCTTCATAGAGAATCCAACTGGATTCTAAGAAGATAGAGGGGTCTACGAAATGAACCTCTATCTCCTCCTGTTCATCTTTCTATATTGAACCCTATAAAGGAAGATTGACTTGAAGCTACTTTGAGGAGGAAGGCATTTTGCATGAACACACCATGCATATTTCCATTAAAGACCTACAAGAGGCTTTTAGGGATGATTAATGGATGGATCTATTTTACTTTTCGTCTTTACACTAGTTTTTTCTTTAAAACTATAAAACTTCTAAGGTCGTACTAAATCTTTTAAATACTTTCTATAATATCTTGAATACATGTGTGTATTTTCTATAGATTCCTTAGTAGTAATTTTGTATGAGTTATGTTTTATTAATTGGTTAACAACTAATATATCAATTGGGTTATCATTAATTATTTGGAATTATCACTTTAGTGGATACAAATTTGGGTTTGTCATGTTTCTAGCACATTTTAATATGGTTTATATGTTTGAGGGGCTCTTTTAACTCTCAACAGAAAGAGTCCCTCATATACAATCTAATTAATCATGTCACTAGATTATGCATTATAATCTTTACTATGTTAAATTGTAGCCAATTGGTCTTTCATTTAATTTTAACACTTAAGTAACTTGGTTTTAAGGGAGAATTCTATATATATGAAGCTCTATATCTAATTTCATTATCATTTTTATGTTCTCCTCTTGGTCTAGCCGAGTTATATTTTGAGGATAGGTTTGCTGAGGAACTTGACAATTTTTTCAATAAGAACTAGTAATTCACTTCTAGTAAATATATACTTCTACCAGTTTTCTTTAAAATCTCAAGCAAGTTAATACTTCTGGTTTCATTCTAGTTATGGTTTGCCTTAGCCAGTAAGTTGTTTAGTATCAACTACATAATCCGACATAAAATTAAGTAGTAGATATTTTTTGCCCTAACAAATATGTCTAGTATAGGGAATGGGGTTGTGGTGACTTGTGTTTGGAAAGTCTCTTCAACATGGGATAGATGTTCTTGTTCAAGATCCACTTACTAGTAGGGTCTATTCTTCAGAGCTTCAAGGATCTCATAGTGGACCAGGAAGGATGAAAGATAAGGGTTAATGTCTATATCAGTAAGGTTTATATTGTAAACTCTCTACTAAGCGAACTATGCAATGATGTTTTCAATTGACTCAATCAATGTAATTGTAAATTTAGTATTTTTTATAATTTGTAAAAGAGGGTATGCCCTCTTTGAGACCCTATTTAGGGAATTTGTACATTTTTATAGGACTTTAGTCACAGGTGACATCATGGGTTTTCTTAACCCTGTTCTTTTTCCTCTGGTGCCGACACTATTAGAGTAATAAGATATTGCCTTATTAATTAAATAATTTTGATTTAATTATTAAGTCATTGATTATCTATAGTTTACTTAAGAAAAACTTTAAGAATGTAATAATTAATTCTTTTATTAATTATTATCATGCAACCTAGGTTTTACCTTATTAGAGTTTTAATCTGCTTTTATAAGGATTGGTCTCTTTGTAATTTATTCATTAACTTTTGATAATGGCAATTTCTCTTTTTTCTCATCAAGAATGTCTCATCCGAGATTTGGGAATTCCACCCTCCATAGCTTTTGCTTCTCTCTTTTTGTGACAAGTGTTTGCATGTAGGTGATTCTTGGGAGTTGTGAGGTTGATCTTTCATCAACTTCAACATGGTATTAGAGCTCTAGATCTTTATGCCCCCATTCTATTCTTGAGAGATTTGGCATCAGTTTTCAGATATGTGGCTTTCAAATGATTTTTGTATTGAATCTGAGGGGTCACTAATTTTTGGTGCACTTTGAGCCCAAACAGACATCACCGTTGAGCTGAGAGCGTCCAAAAACCCCTATTTTCATTGTTAAATTTTGACATAGTTGGAATCTGAGGCAAAAACATTTTGCTCCCAGATTAGCCACGTTTTCTAAGGTAGTGACTTTCTAGTTTTTTTACATTTCTTGAGGTGGCAATTTTTAGATTTTTTACACATAAATCAAGATTCTCTTGTTTCAAAAATTGAGATTATGCATGTTTCCTGAAGCATCAATTTTCTAGATTTTTTCAACAAATCGAGATTTTTGGCATGTTTCTTGAGGTAGTGATTTTTGGCTCAAAAATCAAGCTTTTCTTGGTACACAAATTGAGATTTTTGGTCATGCAAATCAAGATTTTTTGGGCACACAAATCAAGACAATTTTGATATAGGACAAATCCTAAGGCAGGGATTGTTTTTGTTTTTCTAGCACTTTTTTGGGACCTACATGTGGTTTTTTGGCCATAACTTGCTCATCTAGACTCCTTTTTTTGCAAACGAGATATTGTCGAGAAGTTGATTCCAACCCCACTGTGGTGGTATAGTTTATTTGGATTTTTTATGTTGTTTGGTGCCCTATTTTGGTTTTCAGAGTTAAAGTTCTATTTTGCACTCTGAGAGACATATTTTGAGACATTCTATTTTCCATATTCTACTCCAGGCACATCCCATTCAATTTTTTTCTTTTCTGCGTTCTGATGTATATCTTGGTTGTTTTACATCCGCGGATCAATTTTGTTGTTTTAGCTGATTTTTCATGGGTTAAACTATCTATTGTATCTGCCTTATGTCTCTTTTGATCTTTGTTGACATCCTTTTGTATTATTTTTACAAACACACTGAGATAAAGTGTCACTCTATTGCATTTCAAAATCTTTGACATCTTTGTGTTTTATTGTACTCACACTACATTATAAAGTCCCTCGAGGGGTTTCATGTTGGCTATATTCACCATATTCCTTTGTCAAGTGAGTGTTCCTTCCATGATATTAGCCTCATGATGTGTCGATGACACATGCCATTATAGGTGTTTGTACTTCTTTTGCACTCTCGATGTTCCTAGTTCTTCTTTCTATGGGAGATATTGCATTTATTTTTAGTGTTCATGTCTTACCTCTCAACATTAGAGGGGAGTTATGTTGGATCTATTGCTTTCATGGTTTGATGGAGTGAGTTATGTATTCAGTATTTGATCCTATGTACTAGGCGCTTGTAGTGGCTAGATACCTATGCATTTTGGTGAGATGGATTATTTACCATGTAGACATTCTTTCATTCCTATGTTTGGAGGCCATGAAGATACCTTCCATATTTGATTGATCAGCTCTTCAGATTTAGTCTTCTCTACCTAGTCATGTTCTATACAGTGGAGGTTCTTCATATCAGCATTTTGGCAGTGTTTGTAGCTTCATGCTTTAGTGGTGTTCTTCATGATCATCATTTTGTTCCTATCTTCGAAAAGAAATTCTTTCAATCTCTTTTTGGAGTAGGGTTTTTCCCATGTGATTTTCTCTATTTCTCCTCTTTTCGAGAGATTTAGTTGTGTATGGGTACCTCATCAGGCCTTGTTGTTGGGACCTAATTTTCTTTCAGCAGTAGTTTCTAGGTTTTTAGCTACTCCCTAAGTTTATCTTAAGGGGGGGTGTTAGAGTAATAAGATATTGCCTTATTAATTAAACTATTTTGATTTAATTATTAATTCACTTATTATCTCTAGTTTACTTAAGCTAAACTTTAGGCATATAATAATTAATAAAATATTAATTATTATCATACAACCTAGGTGATCTCCTTTTATAAGGATTGGTGTCTTTGTAATTTATTCATTCACTTTTGATAATAGCAATTTCTCTTTTTGCTCATCAAGAATGTCTCATATATGGATTTGAGAATTCCAGCCTCCATAGCTTTTGCTTCTCTCTATTTGTGGCAGGTGTTTACATGCAGGTGATTCTTGGGAGTTGTGGGGTTGATCTTTCATCAGCTTCAACATACACTTGAACATGGTAAGATATAAATAATTTTGAAATAAACAAAAATGGGCATTTGCCTCTTATTGATCAAACAAAAAATAATGATTCTTGATTTAATATATTAATTATTATTTTTAGTTTTATAATATAAATATTTTTTTTTAAATGCTCAAAGTTGGGGGTTTGTATAGGTTTTTACCTTTTAAAATTTTACACTTTATGTTGGGGTTCTCATTTGAATTAAATGTGGTTCTTTCTTCTGTGTGTGTTTGTTCATACATTTTTGATACATAAATTTAATATTAATTGAGTAGAGGAAAGTGGAGATATTTTCATACCCTCATTCATAGTTTCAATATTTTGAAATAATTTTTTTGTTGCTATTTTTATTTATAATTACTTAACTTAGCACCATAATTTTTGCAAAAAAAATCCTTTTGATAAAATCTTAATAAAAAATTATAGATTTGTTAATATAAAATTCATTTTTTTACAAAAATAATATTAACTCATCTCTACTTTTTTAGATTTAAAATTAATGATAGACATTTCAATGGTAATGTTGAGATTCAACCAACTAAAATACTCCTCATCATATTATTAATATTAGAGTCTCCTCATCATATTAATATTAGACTCTTAACATTCGAACTAACTTCATTTGTATTATCAGAAGAACAAAAACTTTAAAAAATCACAATCACTTCCTTTCACTTAAAAAAGTTGGGAAGAGCTTGGTAGTGGAGGCGTAGTGTTATCTCCAAAAATTTTGATTGAACGTCTAATAACATAAACCAAAGTTATGTGTGAAATGTGAAATGGGGAAGGAAAAAGTGACATGACATATTTGATAAATCCAATGATTTCTTCAAGCTCATTCATTCAACTCACTTATCAAAGAAGAGTTAGTCATCCAACTTCCCAATTCTTTCTCCTCTAGGGTATATAGAAAAGTATCGTTAGGGCATGCTCAAGAGGCTCAAAAGGATCTCTTGCATATCACGAGTGGCCAACACATTTCAAAATTTTAGGAAGTGATCTCAAGACACAATATAAACATTTCTATTCTTATCCCAATCACAATAAAATCTTGTGTATGGTGTTATTTGTACATTCACCTGCTTCAAAGTGAAAGAACATAAAAATAGCCAACATGCTTAACACAGTCCAATCTGAAGTTGTACAACACTTCAAAGCATAATAAGGGTTTTTTAATGCACCGTGGTGAGGAACAATAGAGGTTATGTGAAGCAAGACTCTTAGCAACATTCTTTGGCTCATTCTCAAACATGTCCTATCAATACCAATACTATCTCTTTCTTCTTTATCACTTTACCCCTTTGCCTCTATCATCATCCAACTAATCTTTATAATGTGTTTTATGCATCATCTCCATCTCTTTCTTCTTTCTCTCTCTTTTCTCTTCTCTTCCCTTCTTTTCTTCTTTCACCACATAATTTGCATTCAAATATATGTAAAATAGACACAATTTTATCATCATAGCACCACTTAAACTAAAAGAATAAAATATGTCATAAAAATAATTCTTAAAACACCCAATTCTCAAAAGAATGAAAACATATTACAATATAACACTTTAAGTTTTAAAATTTCAACAAGTTTCACTTTGATCACGAAATATTAGTAGCATAACCATACATAAAACTAAATTCATGATTACAAGTGAGACTTAGAATCCTACAAAATCCAAAACTAGAACTGATGTACCATAATCAAATGAAAATGGTCCACACTCGACCCCATCTCCATCTAGCTTAGTTCATCGCCAATTTTCCAATTATAATTTATATAATTTGATATATTTTGACCCAATTTGATGACAGTCAAAATGTTTTTCTTAGACGGTAGATCTCTTTTCCAAGTTTGCAATAGGTGTACTTGGTTTTAAAATAAATAAATATTTCAATTATTTTCAAAAGTGTTTTCCAATGAAATATTGCACTTGTTGGAATTCCCTCGGTAGATAAGGAAGAAGATACTGAATAAGGGAGTACATATTCATTAGTTTTATATATTATTAAAAATTCAAGGAAAAAACACACAATATGTACTACATAGGAGGGTCTAAGCCCAATACACTATTATCGTTAAACTAAAAAAATAAAGCCTCTTTGTTTCATTTCTTGGGATAATTCACAATCATAATAGGGTACTTCAAATTGTGTGCACAATAGTCACTTATACTCCCCAAAAATGCCCTGCAATCAAACAACACCATATTTGTCAAAACTCCCAACATTGAAAGGCAACAAATAAGTGCACCAAAAAGTAGTTGATTTGACATAGTGCAAGATAGGAGAATCTCCAAAGGAGATGTCCTAGCCCCCAACAAATAACCACACAATGGAAACACAACACAAGATACAAGATTTGATACCAAAACTAACTCTTTATTCATAAAATAACTGATTACATGCATTGTGTCGGGTTGTAAGTGTTGAAACAATTGATTAATTGTGTATTTTCCTTGACGTTACAAAAATGTCATATCATTACTAGTTAGTGTATACCGAGCTCACTCGGGCATTAAAGATAGATTTTTGTGCCTACTGAGCATTCTAGAGTTTGCCTAGTTTAGAAGGTAGTATCTATTGAGTTCACTTGGGCACCAAAGGAAAGTTTGCAAAAAATGAGTGTTAACCAAAATCACTCTGATAATGAAGGAAATGTTGGATGGAACCAGTGTTAACTGAGCTCACTTGGTTACCAAAGGAATTGTGCAAGTATGCAGTGTTCACCGAGTTCACTTGGTTAACATAGGAAAATCATTTATAAGTTAGTGCCTATCGAGCAAGGTCGGCTAATGAAGGATTTTCTTATTTTGGCATATTGAGTTCAATTGATTTATCTGTTGGTTCTAGCCAACTAAGGAGATGAATATTAATTATTCTAAGTTGTATTCTAGCTAACTTGACAATATGAAAGATATAAATATAAGGTCAAATTGAGGATTATAAGTGTGTGAATGCATGGAAGATAATTGAAGATTTAATGATGCTAAGAGGAAGCGAATTAGAAGGATAACAAGAATATCCTTGAGAAGTTGAAAAGACATATTTATTCAAGGAGGATCAAGTATACAAGCTAAAATTGAGATCTATAATCAAAAATTTAGTTGCACCTGAATCGGGTCATGTCATTGTTACTCTCTAACCATTGTAGTAGTGATCTAAATCTCTTAACATAGTTGGCTTAACAACTATTTGTAAAACCTCTAACAAGGTGACATTTCTTTTTGAATTGTTCAAAGACCTCTAATAAGGCCATTCCTAATAGGGTGATTAAATCCTCTAATAGGGTCACACCTAACATTATGTTTTGTAACCTTTAACAAGGTTGGCTCCTAACAGGGCTCACTTCAGAAGAGTGAAAAACAATAACTAGTTGCAATTGGTGGTATGTCCCAAATTGGGTTTCCACATTAAATCTTGGTGTCAAATGTGTTCATGAAATTTCTTTTATGTGTTTGCAACTAAGTTAAATTAATAAGTAATCACACATTACATCTTAAGATTTACATGTTACATGTTTTTCGAGCATTCTTAGTATTTAACAAGTTACAACATTTTTAGTGTGTTTACCAAGCATCAGCAGAATTTAGTTTTTAGAGATTATTTTTATACTAACATCTAAGGGGTCTGGGATTTATTTTTGTAGTAACTAATTCACCCCTCCCCTCTTAGTTACTCCTCTTATATTTCCAACAATTAGTATCAGAGCATTTGGTGCTTACAAAGAAGGTTTCAAGGACCTAAGCTAAAGATCAAGATGTCTTATAGAAGAGAGATTCCCAGGTTGAACCAAGACAACTTTGTAACATGGCAAGGACTTATGAGATTACATTTGGCAACTATTAGTTATTCAGGTTGTAAGTATCTTGATATTGATTATGAGACTCCCACTAGAACATTATTAGTTGAAGACATTATTGAAAAGAAAACTCATAACATCATGATGATTGATATTGCATCTTCTCTCAGTTTATGTTGAATTTGATGAAGTAAAAGACTGCACTACAACTTATGCAATGTGAATCAAACTAAAAGACATTTATGGAGGAGATAACAATGTAAGAAGAGCTAAAGCAAAAAGTCTCAAAGGACAATTTGATCAAATGAAAATGAGAGAAGATGAAAACATTGCAAAATATGTGGAAAGAATCAAAGCAAGTGTGAGCACAATCAAAGCATCAGGAGGAGACATTGATGATAAAACAATTGTTAGCAAGGTACTCGAAACCCTTCTTCCTATCTATGAAATTAGAGTGTCTATTATTCAAGAGATGAGATGTGATCCAAATAGAAAAATATATTTGGATGCTCTAGTTGGAAGATTGACAACTTTTGAGTTGGATGACTATGATAACTATGTTCCTAGTTCCAAAGGTATCGAGTCTTCATTGGAAGCCAAGCTTTCACTCAAGAAAAAGAGTAAAAAATCAAAGGCCAATCAAAGAAGAAATAGAAGAAAGTTCTAACAGTGATCTTGAAGTTATTGAAGCCCTATTTGCAAGAAAATATTCCAAAGGCAAAGGAAAGTACAAAGGTAAGATTCCTCTGATCTGTTTCTCTTAGGAAGAAGTTGGTCATATTGTTGTAACATGCCCAAGTAGAGAAACAAAGATGAAAAGAAAAGTAACAAGTACAGAGGCAAGAAGGAATTGAAGAACTACAAAGACAAAGGTAAGAAGTTTTATTTTATGGCTATATATTACAATAGTGAAGATGAAATGGTATATATTGTTGTAAAAGATGAATCTGATGATGAAGGAGATAAGATGGAACGTATCTCTTATGTTAACAAAAATGATACATGGATTATCGATAGTGGCTACTATCATCATATGACTGAAGACAAAACAAAGTTTGAGCACATGGAATATTATGATGGTGGTAGTGTGAGATTTGGAAATAATGAACCTTGTTGCATAAAAGGAAAAGGATGTATTTCATTAACTAATGAACTTACATGTGATAATGCTTATTGGGTTGAAGGACTAAAGCATAATCTACTGAGTGTGGCACAGTTGAATAAAATTGGATTCAAGGTAGAATTTATGAATAGAAAGGCCAAATTGTTGGATGGAAAAGGAAATCTGGTTGGATATGGAAAACAAACAAAAGGTAACTTATTCTATATTGATCTCAGTGAAAGCTCATGTTTTATTGCTTAAATAGAAGAAAGATGGTTATGGCACAAAAGATTATGTCATGTAAACTTTGATAACCTAGTCAAGATAAGAAAACACAAAAGAGTAAGAGGTATTCCTAGCTTGAGGAAACCAGATATGGGTTTATGTAAAAAATGTCAAATTGGTAAGATGGGAAAGACTAGTTTCAAAAGCAAGAACTATCATTTTGAGGAAGTCTTAGAACTTGTGCATACAGACTTATGTGGACCTATTGGAATAGAGAGTTATAGTGGAGAAAAAAATTCATTCTTTTTGTTGATGATTATTCTAGAATGATTACTGTAATGTATATAAAACAAAAATCAAAAGCTTTTTAAAAAATCAAGTGGTGTTTGGCAAGAGTAGAATAAGAAACTAGAAAGAAGTTAAAATTTTTGAGATCAGACAGAGGTGGTGAATTCATCTTCAATGAATTCAATGAATTCTCCATTGAAAAGGGAATTAAAAGATAAGTATCAACTCCTAGTACACCTCAATAGAATGTTACAGCTAAAAGAAGGAACATATCCATCATGGATTGTGCAAGAATATTAATGATAGAAAGGAATGTTGCAATCAAATACTGAAAGGAAGCTATCAACACTACAATTCATACTTTGAACATAGTACAGCTAAAGAAAGACTCAAATTAAACTCCTTATGAACTATTGTATGGCTACAAACCTAATGTAAGTTACTTGAAAGTATGTGGGAGCAAATGTTATATCTTGAAAGAATCTAGGAAAGGTAAATTTGATGTCAAAGGTGATGAAGCAATATTCCCAAGATATTCTTGTAGAAGTAAAGCATAAAAGTGTTTAAATTTGTCCACTCATAAAATCATGGAAAGTGAACATGTGAGAATTGATGAGTTTGTAGAAAAGAGTGAAGAAGAAAGTAGCAAAGAGCCTAAGGATTACAGAAGATTTGTTTACTATGAACCTAATACCCTACCAAACTTATCTAAAAGAAAGGAGGCTTCACCTCCTAACTCTCCAAAATCTCCAATAGCTATAGAGTTGCAAATAGTGCAACCTAAGTCACAGTCTGAAGGACCTGAGTTACAGTCAAAGGCTACCTAGTTACTGCAAGAGCAAACTAAGTCTGATGGATCTGAGTCATAAATAATGGGACCCAAGGTTGATATTGAAGTTCATGATAAAATCAATGAAACTCATTCCAAATCCAAAGAACTTGTGTTAGAAAAATATGTTAGAAGGCATCGTGCACCCGATCAGATCATTGGAGACAAATTAGATGGAACAATGACAAGAAGCAAATTGAAAAGTACATGTTTACTTGCTAAATTTGAACCTAGAAATGTTAAAGATGCTTTGGATAATGAAAGTTGGATTGAAGCAATGAATGAAGAAATAGAACAAATAGAGAAGAACAAAACTTGGACTATTGTTCCTAGACCCAAGGATAAAAATGTAATTGGCACAAAATGAGTGTTCAGAAACAAGTTGAATAAAGATGGAAAAGTTTCTAAAAACAAAGCAAGGTTGGTATGTAAAGGATATTCTCAAGAAGAAGGTATTGATTATGGTGAAACTTTTGCTCTTATTGTAAGATTAGAAGGTGTTAGAACTTTACTAGAATATGCAGCTCACAAAAGATTTAAAGTTTATCAAATGAATGTAAAATCTGCATTCTTGAATAGAATTCTTGATGAGGAAGTCTACATTGAGCAACCTGAAGGTTTTTTAGATCCTAGCAAAAAGGACATCGTCTACAAATTACACAAGGCATTATATGGTTTCAAGCAAGCTCTCAAAGCTTGGTATGAAAGACTTCAAAACTACTTGATATAGATTGATTTTTAAAGAACCAATGATAATAGTAGTCTATATATCAAAGGACTAGACAAAAAGATTGTGTTGGCAGAAATATTTGTTGATGATACCTTATTCATAGGAAATGATGAATTGTGCCAGGCATTTTTAGAAGAAATGAGTAAAGAATTTGAGATGTCTATGTTTGGAGAGATAAAATTCTTTGTTGGATTATAGATTCAACTGAAGAAAGATGGTAGGTACATTATTTAATCTAAATACATCAAGGAGATGCTAAAGAAATTTGGAATGGAAGACTCAAGACTAGTTGGAACTCCTATGTAAACTAGACATAAACTTTCCAAAAATGATGATTCTAAATAGGTAGATCAGACCACATATAGATCAATGATTGGAAAATTATAGTATGCAGTACACACAAGGCCTAATATTGCATTAGCAGTCAGCATGGTGGTAAGATTCTCAATAAATCCCAAAGAAAATCACATTATGGTCATCAAAAGAATCATGAGAAATCAGAAAGGTACTAAAGAATATGGTTTATGGTACAAAATAGGAGGCAAATCATATTTAAAAGCATTCAAAGATGTTGATTGGGCAGGGAAGTATTGATGACAAAAAAAGCACCAATGGTAGAGCATTCTTTCTTGGTAAAAGACTAGTCTCTTGGACAAGTAAGAAATAGAATTGTATCTCTTAGTCCACAACAAAGGTAGAATATGTGGTAGCAGTAGTAAATTGTTCTAATAGTGTTTGGTTCAAACAACTATTGGCAAGTATGAAGGTAGAGATCAAGGATCCAATAGTTATATACTATGATAACACCAGTGCAATAAATATATCAAAGAATCCAGTAATGCATAGCAAAATAAAACACATTACTATAAAATATCATTTCTTGAGATAATTGGTTCAAGATAATAAAAAGTTAGATTGGAATATGTAAATACAAAAGAGCAATTTGCAAACATATTCACCAAGCCATTACCTAAGGATGCATTTATGTATCTAAAAGGTAAGCTAGGGGTCATTCCCCTATCTGAAGCTCACTAAATGAAGTTTAGTGATGCATCAACTAGAGCATTATTGAAGATGATTCAATTGGTGCAATATTGACAAGGGCATATTGCAAATGAATCAATACTTGAGGTACATTTATATTAATCAATTATTGTCTTTGGAATGAGATGTCAAAGAGGGAGAATTTTATCCTCATATCTCATAAAACTTTGTGAAAAGAAAGAGTTTTCATAGAGGGAGAATGAACTTGGTTTGATATCAAAAGCAGAATTTGCTATCAAAAGAAGTTCTAGTAGATAGAAGTTTTCTAATAGAGAGATAAACTGAAGGCAAAAAGAGTTTACACTGATAGAGGAAGTTCTCATAGATGAGAATCAAAATGAAACTAAGGATACATTCCTTGCTTTATTCTTGCTCCAAAATTTTCATTATATTATGACATATTGTGTTGTCATCGATGCCAAAGAGGGAGATTATTGAAACAATTAATTAATTGTGTATTGTCCTCGATGTTACACAAAATGTCATATCATTACTAGTGAGTGTATACTGAGCTCACTCAGGAATTGAAGACAATTTTCTATGCCTATCAAGCATTACAAAGTTTTTCTAGTTTAGAAGGCAGTATCTATTGAGTTCACTCGTGTGCCAAAGGAAAGTTTGCGGAAGATGAGTGTTAACCAAGCTCACTCAGTTAATGAAGGAAATGTTGGATGGAACCAGTGTTAACTCAGCTCACTCAGTTACCAAAGGAATTGTGCAAGTATGCAGTGTTAACTAAGTTCACTTGGTTAACATAGGAAAATTGCTTCTAAGTTAATGTCTACTGAGTAGGGTTAGCTAATGAAAGATTTTCTTATTTTGGTATATTGAGTTCAATTAATTTATCTATTGGTTCTAGCTGACTAAGGAGATGAATATTAATTATTCTAAGTTGTATTCTAGTCAACTTAACAATATGAAAGATATAAATAAAAGGTCAAGCTAAGGATTAGAAGTGTGTGAATGCATGGAAGATAATTGAAGATTTGATTATGCTAAGAGGAAGTGAATCAAAAGGATAAGCATAATATCTATGAGAAGCTGAAAAGACATATTCGATCAAGAAGGATCAAGTATATAAGCTAGAATTGATCTGTAATCAGCAATTTAGTTACATCCAAATTAGGTCATGTAATTGTTACTCTAACTATTGTAGCAGTGATCTAAATCTCTTAACAAAGTTGGCTTAACAACTATTTGTAAATCCTCTAACAAGGTGACATTTCTATTTGAATTGTCCAAAGACCTCTAACAAGGCCACTCCTAACAACGTGATTAAATCCTCTAATAGGGTCACGCCTAACAATGTGTTTTGTAACCTTTAACAAAGTTGGCTCCTAACAAGGCTCACTTTAGAAGAGTGAAAAATAGTAACTAGTTGCAATTGGTGGTTTTTCCCAAATTGGGTTTCCACGTTAAATCTTGGTGTCAAATGTGTTCATGTTTTTTTTTTAATGTGTTTGCAACTAAGTTAAAGTAATAAGTAATCACAGATAACATCTTAAGATTTACATGTTAAATGTTTTTCGAGCATTCTCAGTATTTACTGAGTTACAACATTTTTAGTGTGTTTACCGAGCATTAGCAGAATTCAATTTTTAGAGATTATTTTTGTACTGACATCTAAGGGATTTGGGATTTATTTTTGCAGTAGAAAATTCACCCCTCCCCTCTTAGTTACTTCTCTTATATTTCCAATAGTAAGGTCTTCCTAATTACGGCCAAATACAATAGCAATTACAATAACAGTTCTACAAGATCCCTCAAGATCCAACCCTAACACTAGCTAGTCTAGATACACACTCTAATATAAACCTCTAAGGAAGATCTAAGCTTGTGCTCACAAGCCCACCAAGAAATCTCCTTATTTCCCAATCCTTAGCTACTAGCTCTTCAGAGTTCACTCTTCTGCCACGTCCTCTTCTCCAAGCTGGATGATTATGAAAAAAGACTCCACAAGACCCCCTACATATACCCAATTAAGCCATAGTTCAGCCTAGTATGTTATAAATTAAATAAACCATTGCATTAAATGCACATTTAAGCCACAAGTTGGCTAACAACAACAATTAAATACAACCAAATTAAATGCCAAGGTCATCTCACACTAGAAACCAAACGCAAACAACTTGGGCAAAGCTGGAACCAAGACATGACCAAGCATTAGAAAACCATTTCTGAATATCAACAAATCCACTAAGCATAATTGAGTTTTCACAAGCCTTGTTGAGCACTAGTATGTGCCCAATAACTGAACCTCTTCATTAACTAAGCCACTCGGGCAATACTGCAACCAAGTGCAACCAAACCATGCAATGTAAGTCAAGCTCCCTGTGTACGCCGAGTACCTTCACCAACTGAGTACCACTAGGACATGACCAATTAATTTTATTCCAACTAAACACCTCAATTAACATTGCAGCCATAAACAACTCAGTAATAACCAAGCCACACCTCTTCCTTTGACTAAGTCCTTAAACTCCAAGCTCAAAACACACCAACATGCATGATTGCCAACAATTCCAAGATGCTTCTGCATCATGATTGAAACAATCTCATACTTTTTATGGAATTGTATCCATGGATCCCCAAAAACACCAAGTCTTCTCCAACTTTATCTTCTTTCTCACATATTACATCCCCAAACACCTAAAAAAACCCAAAACAACATAACTAGCACTTGCACCATTGAAAGGTGCAAGGGTTAAGCTGATAGTATTATATACTTTTAATGATGCTTTTGAATAATTACTCATAGAATCCTTTCTCCCTCCCTATTTCCATCTTATATTTCCTCTCTTTACCTTTTTCTCCTCTATTTGTATATCCTAATTCTTCTATTCCTCTTGATCTACTATATCTATCTATCTATCCACTATCCAACTATCATTCCATATCTCTTTATCACTCTCTCTTTATCTCCCTCATTTCCTCTTCCTATTTCTCTCCCTCCTACTCCTATCCTCTTTGTCTCTGCCTTCATACATTCCCTCCACTTTGATATTTGATTTTGATCCACCTTTCTAAATATTGTCTCTCTCTCTGTTTCCTGGTCTATTTTTATCTCTAGCAAGCTTTTCACCTCTCCACTCTTCTTTTTTCTTTATATTATTAATTTTACTCACTCTCTCCTTATCTCATTATAATTATATATCCTTTTAACTACTATTTTCTATATGAAATGGACAATCTAGCTATTTGGAATCAATAGTTCAAAACTCTCTCTCTCTCTCTCTCTCTCTCTCTCTCTCTCTCTCTCTCTCTCTCTCTCTCTCTCTCTCTCTCTCTCTAAGTGTGTGTGTTTGTAGACCTTGCTATTTCTTTATCTTTTATGTTTGTGTGATAAATACTTTCATGGATAAAAATAGGAGAAATCATGACAAAAAAATTTGGCAAAGTGGTTACACTACTAGTGAAATCTAAAATCTGAACTTTGAATGATCTATAGGTGTATAGGCAAAGTGGTTACACTAATAGTTAAATATATATCAAATGATTATGTTGTTGTATATTTATGAATTTTTTAATTCTCTCTATTTTTGCATCTATGTCTATCTATAATTCCCACTCTCCCTAAGCACCTCTATGATCTTTCCTTTATATGTTTCTTATAGACACATACACTCCTTTCTCCCTCCTTGTCTCTATCTTATCGTACCCCTCTTTACCATTCACCTCTCAATATCTATATTCTATTTTCTCAATTTCTCTTTGATCTACTCTATGTATCTATCTATATATTATCTATCACCTTAGATATCTTTATCATTCTATCTCTTCATCTCTCCACTCTCCTCTCTTCTCTTCCTATTCATCTCCCTCCACTTCCTTCTTTTCCTTTTCCTTCATATTTATTTCCCTCATATACACACTCTCTCCCTAGTTTTTATCACTATCCATCTTTACATCTCTCCACCTCTCTTTTTTCTTCATATTATTCATCTTACTCACTCCCCTTGGTCTCTCTCCCTTTATCCCTCCCTAATCTCCCTACCCATCTAACTATCATTTGTGATATAAAATAGACAACCTAGTCTTTTAAAATAAATAAGACAAATCTCTCTCTCTCTCTCTCTCTCTCTCTCTCTCTCTCTCTCTCTCTCACACACACACACACACACACACACACACTCACCCATAATATATTATTTTACTTTTGCTAATATTAGTTGATGTCTGTATCAAATGTAAGAACTACCAAAATTTTAGAAATGACACCAAAAATTCTCAAAGCTATCATTTTAAAAATTCCAAGAGAAACCATTTATCACTATTATTTAGACATTAATGATAATTAATTTGTTATAAACAAACATTATATTTTTATTATAGAAGCTATCATTTAACACTCTTAGTCCCTTTTAAGCCTAAAATATGAGATCCTTTTCACCTTCACTCAAAAGAGACATTGAAGAATAGGGATTTTTTTCTCCCAGTCAATAATTTCAATCTAATAGTTATTAAATATTTTTGGAAACTTATAAATTTGTTCAAATTCAATTATTTTCTTGATAATTTATTTTAGAAATTTAATTTAAATCCCCATAATGATTGAATTATTGACCTCCATGCATAGATGGTGCAAATTTTAGAACTCATGTTGACATTCTTGTTGATGTTATCCCAATTGAGGAATGGTAACAATGTTGGTTTATTTAATATGTAACTTACTATTTCTATTATATGTAATTTTATGACTTTTGCTTTGATGGATCCTTTTGTTAAGTTGTTTTCAACAAAATGGAATGCAAACATCTGAAAAATGCAGAAGATCCTATCATTCTTCCACATGTAACATATACTTAGTTACTATTGCATAAATTTTGATATGATATATTTCCAAAAATGGTATTGTACCAATATATCATAATTGTTTTGTCTAGGAATTTGGGTCTTTTAAATGCAAAATCTTTGGCCAAAGGGAACATTTTGGATAGGAAAGCAATAATGAACATAAATGGATACATAAACATGGAGCTGATTAAACAAATAGTCAATAAAAACATGGAGGCAATGGTGATAGAATAAAAAAACTCTACAAAGTTTCTAAACTTTATAATTCAATTGTTATTGGCAGATCATTGAATTAAAATGATCCACTAGAAAATGTATTCATTATATTTTTGTGCTTTTATTTTAATATGGACTATAGAAAATTGATGCAATATTTAAAGAATATGTTTATGATACCTTCTTTGACCTTATCACTAAAATATTAATAATGGATTGTTGTCTTCCATTGAAAACATATAGAATTAATTACAAGATCTTTTTCAATTTATTAATACTAGCTAAACTTTAATTGTCTCAAAATTTTCACATTACACTGCTTTGTCTAAATTGTGGGCAAGAAATCATATTATATATTCAAATAGTAGTACCAAAGTCTTCCAATTTAGTCATGACATTATTATAATTCTAATTATCATCCATCTTTTCATGGTAATGCATTTTTTTAAAAAAATAGCCTAGTCACTTGATAATGTATATTGCAGGCTTTAGGATTTTTGGGAGGAATAAATTTAGCTTTATTGCTTTCTCTTGTCCATCTTCATAATTCAAATTTTGGTGCCAATTCATTACCATGTGAATTCTTGATTGGACTTCAAATCTTTTTAAGTAGACTGTAATGTAGTGATAGCCTCTTCAATCGTGAGAGCATCAGACAAGTATGTGTTTGGCATATCTTAGCCCAATCAATGCATCATATTCCTCAATTTTGTCTACCATTACCTATAATTAAATAAACTCTCAATGCTCATTTGGTTATAGGAATACATATTTTGGATTTGTTATTATGGATTAGAAAATGAGCATATGTATTCCTATTCTCTGTTTGGTTAGACAAAATTGAAAATTTTGAACCGAGAAATTCAACAACACTCCTTAACCCATGTCTAGCATTGATTTCTATGATTGTGGGGCACTTGTGAAGAAATATGATGACACATTTTGATTGCGTGAAGAAATACTTTGTCCTCTCGATGAATCTATAGGCATTTTGCAGCATATTTTAGACATCTGTGATTTTCATTTGGTAGGGTGCATTCGTGGGATCGACTATCAGATTGTTGTGGAAATGCATGTTGATTATGGCTTCATTGAAGTAATGAACCCTAATATCGTTGTGGAAGTCTAGGAGCGGGTAAGGTGTGAGCTGGTTGTGGAAGTTCACACGGCCTCTGGTGTTCAACACACAAAGCTCCCTCTCTAGATTTGTGACATTCCATGACAAACCAGCATGGTACAAATATAAAGAGGGGCAGTCATTTTTTTCTCTCAATGTGTTGCAAGAAAGGGTCACCATGGCTCAAAGAAAAAACCAATAAAAAATTGTTGGCTTGATGTAAAACAAAATGACAAAGACTAAAGCAATGCATGAAAACTTGAGAACGGACTTGAAAATATTATGTTTTTTGAAAAAGTAAAATTATAATAAGAATACATATTCTAATTCCACCTATTTCGATGGAATAACAAATGCTTTTTTTTTTGTCAAAATTAGAATACATATTTCTATTCTCAATTCCGATTTAACACATCCAAACGAAAGATTAACATTTTTAGAATTTATAAATGCATATTCTAGTCTAATTATTATTGCACATTCGCCTTAAACTAAACAAAAACAATGCCAAATGCTTAGCATTGATGTAGAGAAAATGACCAAACACACACGAGTTGTCCATAATGATGGTGCAACTGCAAACAACAAATATTTCATTAATCCATATGTTTGTCATTGAATCCTGCCTGTACTTAAACTGTAGTTTTTGCTTTACAGCATTAGACAACCACTGGAAAATTAGGATTTCTGCCATTTTCCAATTTTCTTGGCGTCTGACAATGCTAGAACATCAGACAATTCTGGCGGCAACTCTACGCTAAATAAGCCTATCGGCTTTTATATGTAGAAATTAAGGTGAAAATCAGATGTATTGTCACTGTCAAACTCATTGCTATGAAGCTCAAAATAGTCATGCTTCCAATTGCCACTTACATGCCTGTGCACACCGCCTTAGCTATCATATTTCCACTAAGCTCATTTCGCACTCTTATAGAACCTTCCATGTTCAATGATGATGGAATATGTTAAGCTCCCGAAGGTAGTTCAAGGGAAGGCGGTGATGAGTTAATGACTCATCCTCTTTTGTCAACCTAGTGATGGAACATTGTTCTCTGATGATCTCAAACCCACCTTATGTTCACAATGGTTTCATTGGTGTTTTGATTCCTTGACATTTTTTAAATCTTAGAAGAGAGTAGTGAGTAGAGGAATGATGGAGGCCAACCGTTCTGGTGTTGATGATGGCTCCTAGTGGGACTGGTGCTATCGACATTAATAGAAATAATAGTGAATGTGACAACACATCAAAGCAAAAGGCTCTGTCTCGTAGCAGATTGTTTTTTCTTCTCAGTGACAAGTTTGGCTGGTTCCTTGTTCCCAATACGAGACATTAAATTCTTCAGCTGAAGTACCTTATATAAGAGGCCATTGGCTAATTAAATTAAATATGTAATTCTAGATTTAGTGTAGCATTAAAAGAATTAGGAAATAGAAGAATTAATTTAGGAATATAGTATATACTCTTCAAAGGAAGAGAAGATGGAATAAGACTATGACTATGAAAAAAAATTATGAATCAATGTTAATAAAAAAAATTATATTTATATTCTATCAAGATTAGAGATCTTTATAATAAATGAAAAAGGGTGTAAGTCAGAGGAAATATACTCTACGAAAATGTTTGCCAGCGAAATACTTCAGTGGAAGCTCGTAAAACAAAAATTGTGAAATTCAAAAAATAGTCACGAAAAGGGTCATGGGAAAAAATTCTTAAAGGAAGGAATGAAGTTCGGAAAAAACCCTAAACTTGGTGGCTCAAAGCAAGGCTTTCACAGGCATCAACCTCCTACAACATGTGTTGCATCTCCTATTGAGACCACCAACCCATTTTTGCCATTAGTAAATCAAGGTAGACCAAAAATTTTGAAGCAAAATGAGGTACTGCTCAGAGGAAAGAAGGCAAGAATCAATGATGGAATCATTCCCAACCATGATGATTTAATCGCGCCACATCCAAATCTAGAATCTAAGGTACATGGTTTGTGCCCGATCATTTTCACTACTGAAAAAATAGACTAGCAAATTAGATTCTATAATCATACCAAATAGGCAAAGGGAGGGTTTCAACAGAAGTTGAGTTCCTCTGTTATCGCAAGCCCTAAAACACCAAACCCTTATATTGCCCTAGCAAGCCCTAAATCTTCTCCTGTGTATACTCTACCTCGCCGAAGAAAGGAAGATTTCAAAGCAGCCGCCCCTAGTGAACATCTAAATAAGGGTCCAGTCTGCATATCTTACTACCCTGCACTTTCTTATCCTGATGATGGATCATGTAGTGTGATCCGAAACGTTGATGAAATAAACAAACACAATCTAATCCAGAAAACTCAGTACTTTACAAATGGATTGTGGAAATCTGTTACTGTTAAATAATCTAAATAAGGGTTTATTTCAAAAGGTTGCCAAGACAAAAGAAAATATTATTATCATTAGCAATCAATGCAGTGAAAAATGTTGGCAAGAATGTCAGGAATAGGTGTCTTTGCCTATTGGCATAGTCTGACAGCAAAATTCAACAACCTGATAGATTGGTTGGAGGATTTTTGCCAGCACCAGGTAAGTATTACTCACTTCTCAGATAGACTAGCTTACATACATTGCTAAAACAAATTGGTTAAGAAAGATCTTTTATATCAATCTAATTGCTTTTTCAAAGGATATGCAATCAAATTCTTTGAATGGTTTCTAGACTACAAGGAGGAAAACTTAAACTTTTCCATTCCAACTTGGATTACCCTTCAGTCATTACCACCTGAATTGATGCATTTAGAAATTTTTAGGAAAATAGGCTCCTCCATGGGAGACTTAATAGGAATAGATGTTTCTTTTGAATTCTATAATACCATTAGATTACTGGTGAATTGTAAAGTAAACTCTTTTTCTTTTGAACCTATTAAAATTATTACCAATTCAGCAATATACAATATTAAATGTCTCAAAAAAGAAATTGAGATATTTGATATTATCAAACTAGATGATGAAAGTAGAACAACTTTTAAGAATATACAGTTAACATCTGATATTAAGGATGTCTTCCCTATGATTAGAATCAAAAACCAAAAAGAATAGCAAAAGCATGAACTAGACCTCTTGAGGCCATAGCTGAAATCAATGGTGGTAAAAGAAATAGATAAAGAAAATAGTCCCAAGAGGCTAGATAAGTTTGCTTAGTCACTCTCAAGTATCAGAGAATCAAAAGTAACTCCAAAGGAAGGGCATAGGAAAATTAAAATTTTGGATAAGGAAAAGCAGCAAGTATCAACTCAGGGGAAATCAGGAACCCGGGAAGAAAAATCTAGAAACAAAAGTAAAAAAAGAGAAGCAAAGGAAAAGAAAAAATAAATAATATGAAAATCTATAGTTACAACAAGGAAAAGGAAGACTCCGTTAAGGAAATTAGAGACTCAAACATGGATCTCTTAATTATTAATGCAAAATCTCCACAGGACATAATAGCATCTGAATCAAACTAAGATCTAGTAAATAAATTAAAAGACAAATCTCGTTTAGACAAAGCAAAAAGAAGTTATCAAAGTTTTGGCAAACAACAGAGCTTCATAAAAATAGTGAAAGCAAGGATAAGACAAGTAGCCACAATTAGGATATTGGAGCAATCACTTAGGATTTTTGTGATTTTTTGAATAACAACACCAGCTACTTAGAGGATTCAGACAAAGTAGCCAAAGAAGATGAGAATCTAGAACAACTCATTAAGGACCTAATCCAAGTGTTCAGCTTTGAGAATGTAGACAAAAGCAACTCAGCCCAAAAAGAAAGCTTGCTAAAAAGAGTGCTTAAATTAGGAGGGGAGGATTATTCCTTTGAAGATCTAAGACAAGATATGATAAGTATAGAAGAGGAAGACAAAAATAAGAGGCAATATTCAGATAATAGCAAAAAGGAAGACAAAATGGAACAAATTACAAGCAAAGCAAAATAATAGAATATTATTGCAGAACAAATTCTGCAAGAACTAGAATATGAGGAAAGAAGTGATACGGAAGGAGATCAAAATGATACTATTAATAATGCTAAAGAAAATATTGAACAATTGGGCATCCTAATGAATCAAGAAGGAATTAAGGATCAAGATATGGAAAATCAAAAGTCAAAAGAGGAAGGAAATCACTGAAAGAACTCAGAGAAGCAGATGGGCAGGCCAAAGAACAGCAAAAGATTAGTCAAATTTTTAATACTAGGAAGGGGAAGGTCCTTCCCAAGGCAACATGAAGATTACATCCTGGAATGCTAGAGGCTTAAATGCCCTAGCAAGCAAAGGCTTTTATGTCAAAATTTAAAAGCCTTTGAATCAGATATAATTATGTTACAAGAGACTAAATTGAATAAGGACGAAGGTCATAGATTAGAAAAGAAAGTAAGAAGTTGGAAGATTCATCTGCAAGAGTCTAGAGGGGCCTCATGAGGTCTAGGCATAATCTGAAATCCTAGGAAAGTCATCCTCAACATCATCAAATCAAGACATTCATGGATCAACGGCACTATTAAAGGTATCAAATCTAATTTACAATTCATTTTGATTAATGTATATGGTCTGATTCAAAATGCAGATAAAAAAGTTGTATGGGAGGAAATTAGTTCTTTTGTAAATGAATATAGTAATGAGATCATCCTTATTGGAGGAGATTGCAATATCATATTAAGTTTAGATGAAAAGGTTGGAGGTACACAACAAATTTCCCCAGCCTCTATAGATTTCAAAAACTGGGTAGATAGCAACTATTTAGTTGAAATTCCCACTAATAATGGGAAATTTACCTAGAATAACAGAAGAAAAAATTTGAATTACATAGCTAAAAAACTAGATAGGTTCCTTATCAAAGATCTTAGTAATTTCAAATTTGATATTCAATCCTCTATCCTACTCATAGTAGGATCAGACCACTATCATGTTTAGATTGTCCTATCTGAACCCAGTAAACCATACAAAAACCCCTTCAAATGTGAAAAAATGTGGTTTCTTGATCAAAATTTTACGAACCTCATTAAAAATTGGTGGATACAAGATAACTTTAAGGGTCAAAAATGTTTATCTTTGTATCCAAAACGAAATCTATTAAAGCAAAAATTCTCAAATGGAATAAAGAACACTTTAAAAATATCTTCAAATAAAAATTAGATATTGAAGAAGAATTATGTAAACTAAATATTGAAGTAATTAAAAATGGTATGAATAACAGTTCCTACTTCTTAGAGAAAGAATTATTAGCTAAACAGGAGAGCATCTTAGAAAAAGAAGAATTTTTCTAGAGAAAAAAGTCAAGAGAAAAATGGCTAGATGAAGGTGATCAAAACACCAAATTCTTTCATAATAGCACATTATTTAACAGGGCCATTAAGAGTATCACCAAGATTAAAGACTTATTGAGAGTTGTCACAGATAATCCAAACACAATAGTTGAAACTCTCGTTAGCCATTTTCATAATATTCTTAATAATTTTGATAGCTCCAATATGGTAGCACAAACCAAAATGTTGGAAGCTATTCCCCAAATGATAACAATAGAAGACAAAAAAAGTTTAAACAAACCTATTACTATGGAAGAAGTTAAGTCAGCGCTTTTTAGTATGAACCCAAATAAATCACCAGGGCCAAACGAATTTCATGCTTTCTTATACTAGAAATGTTGGGATATCATCATCGGTCTAAACTTGTGGAAGGCTATCGAAGCCACAAGAAATGGAGTTTTATTATTATTTGAGATTAATTTTACATTTTTAACCCTTATACCTAAAACTAAGAACCCAAAAAATCCAGGAGATTTCAGACCAATAGCTCTGTGTAATACCATATATAAAATCTTCTCCAAAATTCTATCTAATTGATTAAAACCTCTTTTATCCAAACTTATTTCTGAAGAACAGATAGGTTTCATTCTGGGACGAACTATTTTAGATGGTATTTTAATTATCCAAGAAACCATTCACTCAACCATTAAGAACAAAACCCCAAGTATGTTTACGAAACTAGACATTCAAAAAGCCTATGACATAGTTGACTGGAGATTCTTATGCAAAACTCTAGAAGCCTTTGGTTTCTCACATCAATGGATCAATCTTATATTCCAATGTATCTCAACCACCAGAATTTCCATTCTTACTAACAAAACTCCAAAAGGCTTTTTCGAAACCTCTAGAGGGTTAAGGCAAGGAGACCCCTTATCTCCTTTCCTTTTCATTACCATGGCTGAGGCGTTTGGGAGAGCCTTTTCTAAAGTTCATAAGGAAGGAAAGATTAATGAATTTTTGTCACGGACAACATACCCAACATTACTCATCAAGAGTATGTTGATGATACTATTCTTCCAAGTGAAAGCACAGTTGCAGAAGCCCTCAATATTCAATCCATTATACAACTATATTCGAAAGCACTAGGACAAAGAATCAACACCTCTAAGTTTGAGATCTTTTTCATCAACACCAATCGAAAGGTGGAAAAATAGATTTGTAATATCATGGGCTTCAAAAAGGGTAATTTCCCATGTAAATATTTAGGAATTGAGTTAGAAAATGGAAATAAAAACAACAAATTTTGGAGTCAGGTCCTCAAAAAATTAGATTCAAAATTTGGAGGATGGAAGGATAAATGTTTAACTAAAGTAGGGAAGACCACCAAAATCAGAGCAGTTTTATCAGCCCTACCCATATATCCTTTATCTTGTCTTCCTCTCCCCAAATTTATCAACAAAAAGTTAGAAGCTAAGCTCAGAAATTTTCTATGGAAAGACTATGAGGAGGATAAAAAGTTAGCTCTCATCAAATGGGATAAGATGAGAAAACCTAAGGAGTTGGGAGGTTTAGGTATCAAGAAATAAAATTGGCAAAGTGAAGCATTAGGTGCCAAGTTAACTTGGCGGCTTTTCAAGGAGCAAGACCAAAAATGAGCTAAGATCATGTATAACAAAAATCTTAATGCAAATGACCCCTTCTCCATTTTTAGAATGAAAACTCTTCCAAAAGGATCTGATAGCTAGAATTTTATAGCAAAAAGTAGAGCACTCATTACTAAATACCTCTCATGGGATGTGGGCAATGGATAAGAAGCTCTATTCTAGGAAGACTCTTGGGATAGCCATCCCCCTATTGATTCTCTGGGCTTATCAGATAGTAGCAAAGAACTTCTTATTAACCTCTGGGGCACCAAAGTGAGTGATTATAAGACACTCTTGATGACAAGTGAAGGAACCAAGTGGGTATGGAAACCAGTAGATAATTTGGATTTAGATCTAGCATTTAAAGAAGCCTTCAGGAATAATATCCACAAAAGGAGAATCAAGCAAGTACCTAGGGAAGATAAACTAATATGGATAGCATCTAAAGAAGGCAAGTACATTGTTAAAGAGGGGTATAGATCAATTATAAACTCACAGAAATGGGAAGAAGTAAATATCCCACTCAATCTATGTTGGGATGACTCTTGTCTACCTAAGGCAGGATTCTTTCTCTGGTTGGCATTTCAAGAGAATATTCTTACTGCCGAAAAATTACAAAAATGCAGTATTCAAGGACCTTCTAGATGTGTTCTTTGTAAGCAAGATAGTAAAGATGCAAACCATCTTTTATATAAGTGCAACTTCGCTCATTTTTGTTGGGAATGACTTAGACAAAGGATGATCTGGATCTCTCCTCTACCATTATCATTAAAAGATCTCCTGTTAGGATGGCCAATAGGTCAAAAATACGGAATCTATGGTAAGCTATGGAACATTAGCCCATCCATTCTCATTTGGAAAATCTGGAAAGAAAGAAATAGAAGAATCTTCAATAATCAAGAATTGCAGGCAACTGATCTTATTAAAAAAGTTAAAGCTAGTATAATAGAAACACTTAATTCCCATATCAAGAAATCTCAATTTGAAGAAGGATCTTTCTCCTCGTGGGATGGTTTAATTAAAAATAATTGGATAAACTTGATTAATCCTCCTCAAGTATACTTAGCTAGGAATCAAGAAGCCAGACACAATTGTAAATGGAATCCTCCACCCTCAAGTTGGGTTAAACTTAATTTTGATGGTGCTTCTTGAGGTAATCCAAGGCAAGCAAGTATTGGATGTATCATTAATAATGAAGAAGGTAAGTGGATTATAAAAAGAGCCAAACATATTAAACCTACTTAGGACTAAAATTATCCAATTATGTCTAAAATTAGGACTATCTAAGGTAATTATAGAAGGTGACTCTCAGATTTTTATTAACGCGACTCTTAGATTGTTATTAACTCTCTATGAAAAAGAATAATTCCTAATTGGGTCATGAACTCTAGATTAGAAGAAATTCTCAATTACTTAGATCAATTAAAAGGATATCAATTGAATCATATTTTTACAGAAGGCAATTCTAAGGCGGATAAACTAGCTAATAAAGGTGCAGATGGTTTCAATTTGATCAAAATCAATAAAGATATTAATATTAATTTAATACCTTTCTAGTGTCCAAATTTTTAGCTCTAGTCTAGTTATTAACTCCCTTACCGTTAGACTTTAGGTTTCTCATTTTATATAGGTATTATTCGCTTTTAATTTTGGCCCCCTATAGATTACTAAGAGCACCTTTCCCTTTTAAGATCCATATAAACTTCTCTCAAGAATGGCTTTCAAAGTACTTAAACATTTTCAGGTCTTATATTGAGCCAAGAACTTATCTGAACAACTTGGATTCTATGGACTTTTGTATGCCTAACATGGAGAAAACTAGCAAAGAAAGGAATTCATTCATCTTTCCTCTGAATTTCTAGTCTGACAACCCTAATGAAATTGTTGAAGTTCTTATGGTGTTAAAAAAACAAGAGTAATTTGCTCTCCCAAGCATCGTTTTTGTTTTTATAGGGTTTTTAGTGCTCTCGGGTCCTGTTAATATTCCGTTTTTATAAAATGTAGGATTTCATGATTATTATAAGTCATTTTGTTATAAGTTTAAGTAGAACTAGCAGATATTTTAAACTTCTTTGTTGGTTCAATTACAGTTGTTTCATGTCTCAGACAACTCCTAGCAGCACCTGAACTATACCTTGAAATTATAAATGTTAATTAGTTTAGTCTATCTTGAAGCTTATTAAGTCTTTCAAAATTTAAAGCTTACAACTATTTTTCAAAAAAGGTTGACTTATTTCAGTAGAATGCTCAACTATTATTTTGCTATATTGAGATTTCGACCAATTATTTAATTTATTCCCTTTACAGCTTCGTCTCTATATTTGGCATCATTTTTGCTTTTATAGGGTTTTTAGTGCTCTCAGGTCCTATTAATATTCCATTTTTATAAAATGTAGGATTTCATGATTATTATAAGTCATTGTGTTATAAGTTTAAGTAGAACTAGCAAATATTTTAAACTTCTTCATTGGTTCAATTACACGCTTAAGCATTTGAGGTCATTTTGCGACCAAAAATTGCGACCAAGTTTTTTAAATGGGCAATTTTTTGTTTTTTTTTAATAACTAGCCCGTGTTGGTCGCAATTGCGACCAATTAGTTTTGTCAGAATTGCGACACACAAGGAAGCATAAAACAAAAAAAAAGGGCAAAACATTTCATTTGGCTTTTGCGCGAGGTTCATTTGGCTTTGGCGCGAGCGAGGGTCTCCATCAACATTGGCTTTGCTACAGATCATTTTCATCTGGCTTTGGCGCGAGGGTCTCCATCAACATTGGCGCGAGGGCACGTCTTGGCGCGAGGGCACGTCTGATCTGGTGCGTTTGATTGTAGAAATTTTGAGGGCACATCTGAAATTTTGAGGAGTTCCATGTGATTCCATTAGTATCCTGCCTACAGCAGGAACTAATATGTTTTAGGAGAAAGTTGGATCTTTAACTAATTTATGAAAACCATTGCAATGTGCCTTTAAAATAATGTATTGGGTACCGTCACATGATCGTAAAATGGTTAAATTCAATCGCACATATACTTATATATTATATCAGGTGCATTTTTTTATACTATTCATTTTACCATGCTACTTACTCAAGGACAAAAGTCATTATATTTATTATTATTGAATTTAGCTTAATGAAATGAATTTTGGTGGGTCTACAATCTTACTATTTCTTGTATATCAATAACTAAAAGGCTAATGAGTGTTGTCATTTAGTTTGGTTTTCTATTTATATTACCATGTTTGTGGTTTGGAGCAATGGTTAATAGATTCCTAATTTCTGATTAGGAATATATGTTTGGGTGCATTTCATTTCTATTTCCATTTGAAATTGCTTTCAAACAGTCTACTGCATTATGCTTTGACATCAGCTGATGGGTTTATGATAGTTTGCATTCATATTAATTGGTTATTGTATAAAATTAAAGTTGGCTCAATGTTTTGATTTGTATAGGCATAACATTCCACTTATTCTCATTTGTGAAGGAACTCCAACTGATCATAGTACCATTTTTATCACTAACCATTTATATCAGATAGTGATAAAAATGGTCAGTGGGTCATTCAGAACATCGACTTTTCAAAGAAACAGCTTTTATCTCTAAATTTTTGATATTTTACTTGAATTAGATGGTTGCAAAGGCATTTATAGGAAGCCAAACAACATTACATAAATCTTGGAAGAGATTGCTTCTCATAGTATTGGGGAACAAATGAGTTGGGTGGCAGGCCACAACACTCATAGTTGAATGCCATTTACACCGCACATCTTTTTCCAAATCTTTTATTCAACAAGACCACATCACACACCATAATAAAAATGGACCTTCCTGAAACTTATTCAATATCTCAATTATATAGCCCATGCAAGACATCGTTTAACATCACAGTCAAAACGGTCATCATGTGGTCAATCTTTCTACTTATTACAGTATACTACGGGTATGTCTATTGAGGGAATGATTGGAAAATTGCACAGAAAAATGTAAAAAATTGTATAAAACATGGGTGAATACATAAATCTTAAAATGGTGAAACTAAGGGTAGAGATTCTAGGGAGTCAAAGAGATGTTTAGTGACATGATTAGCTTCCGACATAGATCAGATTACATAATTAGGGATAAGAATTGTATTCTGTAACTCTTTTTTGGGGCATCCTTTTTATGATATGCAGTGTATCATCTCATTAGATTCTTCACTCATACTATGCGACTTTCCACGAACTGCCTATTTGGATTATGTTCATGATCTCAACTATTAGGGGAAACTCTGCACACTCTGTCTTCTCTCGATTGTGTAGGGTTCTAGAATTTTGAACACTTTTGATCTCCTTACGACTTGAAGAGCCTTATCTTTATCAGGTCTTCTTCCTTTGAAATGGATGTCATCTGAATTGACACTGAGTTTCTTATCAAATGCAATTGGCTACTTTGCATAATTCACACTAATAGAAATAGCAACACCAACTACTTGTTGCTCTGCAAGGAAAAAGTGAGCATCTTCTGCACCCCTTTCACAACTTTCATGCAATCTTTTATGTTTGTTACAAAGTGCACTCCACATTTAATGATTCGTCTTGATATAAGTCCTCTCCTTGGAAAATAAAACGCTTTTTCATTCTTGAATAGGGCTTGACTACTATTCTATTTATCCCAGGAATGCCATGTAAAACTCTCTGCCATATACTGACATATTCAGGCTGTATTGTGTTTTTTAATGGACACTTTTAATGGATTGCTACCAAGTCACTACTTTAAGAATATGCTCTCTTTCGTCAAGATTACTTTCTAGGACAGTTACTAAACTTTTTATGTCAATACTTCAGTTAGAAATATGCTTTCTTGTTCAGCAACACAAAATCTGCCTTGTCTTCATAATTTTGTAAAGTTCTATGATGCTCATCTTGCAAAATCAACCTTGACATTTTTAAAAATTCATTGAAACATAGTGCATATTTCTTGTTTCTTGTATCATATTTCATTATTCCACAAAGTTTTGCTCATGATCAAATCATACAATTACATAGCCTAACAGTTCCTTAAATCAAATTAGCATACATATAGAAAAAATGCACGGAGATGGCAGGTTGTGAAAGCAATCATATAGGGCTGCAACGTGGGTGGCCTATATTAATCCTTGAAACTTGCCATCTAATTCTTGTCATTTTATCTGGAGAAATCTTAATTCCACCACCTATTCAGAATTTGTAACTGCATGCCAATCAGGACAAAACAAAATTCTTAATAGAAAGTAAGGTCACTATGGTAACATTTTTCAATGCCACTTTTATAAATTCAATTGTGTTTATTTTTAATTTTAAGACTTTAGACTGCTCTCTTTTTTTTTCAATTTAAGACTGCCAAACACTTCAATCATTCAAGTTCCTCAGTATAGCCACCCAACATAGACACAAATCTATAATTACAATGGACCAGTGAAAATTTGAACCTTGATGACAGCCTCACCTATCTATTTTGACCTAGCTCTAAATAGATCACCATAATGTCAATTAATATTTACTTTAATATATTTTTATTATAGTAATATATTATAAGAAAAAATTAAATCTTTACAAAAAAAATTAATACCAAAATATTTCTTATGAAAAAGATATAGGCTAGTGTAAATGTAAAAAAAATTAACTAAAATTTTCAGATGTTAAAACTAGCACATATGTGAATTTAAAAGATTTATTTATATAATCTATTAATATTTTCTTTAAAATTTATCTCGACTCCAAGGAAAAAGCTAAGGAGTGAGCAAACATAAATTTGAGTGGTAAATGGATCCACCTAGGATTCTATTGGAAGCCAAAGTGGATGCCCGTATTGTTGTTCTTTTTACTAAAATAGATTCAAAATTCATAAGCTTGTATTAGATAAAAGGGAAAACTTTATACAAATTGTCAAAAACCTGTGACTATCAAATATAGGGCCTTTGATCATTTCTACCATAAACATTCAATAGAAAAATCTCTTGTCCATAAGTTTTGGCTTCCTTACACTTACAGACACCTCAATTCTGATTTATATATCTGAATTAAGAATCATGAAAATTAATTATAGTTCATAATTTTTTTCTACTTTCTGAGATCTATATAATTCTGATGATGGGTGTGATTTCAAAAATTGATAAAAGCAATTTGAGACAATCAAATTAAATTGTAATTTTTTTATTTTGGAAATCTTAGATTTGAATCTATTGAAACTTAATACATAATAACAAAAACATTTATAACAAAATCTACCTGAGCTTTGAAGACAAGTGGTTCATAGTAAACTGACAAATCCTCAAAATTGAGTATAGAAATACTTTCAAGCCACTCTCCAGACAGAACCTCTTCCACAATCTCAATCCTCTCCTCTCTTTCCACTTCCACACTTTTACTTGAACTCACATTGAATGCATACCTCACCTGACCTCTTGATTACCTTTTCTTCCTTTCACACTAAGATACTTGTGTTGGTAATAATGGCAGTGCAGCAAATGCTACACACTTCAATTTCACTGCATTTACCAAAGACATTGGTTGTTCCTCTCTACTTTATTATACTCAATTCAATATCTCTTGCATTTTGACATTTATATAGCAAATTAAATGGGCCATACTAAAATAAATGAAAGCTAAATGGTTTCAGAATTCAGCTTCATTTCGTGCAGATATACATTGAATCTTATCTTATACGTGGGTCCATTTTAAGACACATTTCTATACATTGGCAAAGATTTGGAATGCCTTGGCACATTCCTCTGAATTATTGTGCAGTGGATAAGATGGACTAAGCTATTGAAAGAGATTGATGGTAAATTCTGTGGACTCTAATTTGCATGAAACAACTGTGTATTACAAGTGGCTTCTACAATGGAGGACAAACTGTTTTTGACTCTTGTAAAACAACTGGCTTCTATCATGGAAAGTGGGGAAGCTAAATTTTAGGGGCTTCAAATGAAGCCAAATCTTTGAATGAAGTTCCTAAGGGGCTTCACTCGAAGCCTCCATGCCGATATTGGTGTGGGGGCTTTGAATGAATCTTAGGGCTTCATTCGAATCTGACATGCAGACCTCATTCATACTCCTAATAACCGATCGGAAAAGCTTTTAAATCCAACATTTTTTCTTTTTTGTCCCATGGTTTCATGTATGAGTTGGTGGACTAGGGCGCTAAGAGGGAAGTCAGTAACATCATACCTTGCATCAGCATCTCCGTCTATGGTGCAGGAGCACCTAACTCTTATGAAGTACAACTCAGCAACTGTTTGACAAGCTTTAATAGTTGACATGTAATGGTTGATTGGTGTCAAGCTACTGTGTATGCATTAATCCTGGTCTTGAATGCAAAAGAAACTGTGAATTCACTAAATAGGGTCAAACTTATTTTTGTTGATTTAATAGATTTGATCTGAGAATGATGGTCTAATGATTTGAGAGAAAGAGTTGAGAGACAGATGGAGAGAGAGATAATACAAGTGATAGAAAGACTCCTAGATAATATTCTTGAGGACAATGTGTATTATAGTCCTTACCATGTTTTCCTTTGATCTACCAAAAGGATGGTGGCATCCTGCAAATGGCATGGCTCTTTCTACCACTTGTATTATCTCTCTCTCCATCTGTCTATCCATTCTTTCTCTCAGATCATCTGACCAACATTCCCAAATCAAATCTTGACCCTATTTAGTGGATTCACAACATAAACTTCAAATGCTTCTCCTATCAAATATGTAGATTTCACAATAGCTAAGAAACATAATTGTAGGCATCATGGTCACATTTTTTTGGAAACGTAATTGGGTTGTGTACCCAAGCAATGCAAAGCAACTTCCACACCTTCGATTCCAAGTTGAATTCATCTATAAGAATGATCGCTTGCCAACAATTGCTGAATACATCTGTAGCTCATGAATACAAGGTCCTCCAACAAATGTATTCAACAACTGTTGGCAAGTGATCATTCCTAGCTCATGAATACAAGGTCCTCCAACAAATCTATTTAACAGATATTGGCAAGCGATCATTCCTAGTTGCTTTTGTTTTATAAGGTTTGTCTCAATCCCAATAGGTTGTAGTTTCATTTTCTAGATGCACTTCGTCGCTTGGGTATACAACTCAATTACATTGCTTCCAAAAAAATGTGACCATGATGCTTACAATTATATTTCTTAGTTGTTGTGTCCTAAGATCCCTTATGACCCTTTACGATCATTTATGATTCCTAAGAATAAATCTTAGAGCTCTTAAAATGTCGTAAAGGGTCACAAGAGACTCCTAGGAGGGGCCATGATGAGCTTCCACCTTCACATGGTTGGCCCTGTTAAGTAGAGAATGCTATAGTTTTCACAAAACAAAGAGACGCTCAATAATTTAAGGTCTTAGTCCATAGACAAATTAAATTAGACTTATTATCCAAAACACATAAAAAACATGCACATAAACATGGTACGCACTAAATAGAGATAGTTGGAAGAGAATTTTAAAAAAAGATTAAGGATTATGTTATTTTAAGAAATATTTAAATAACAATTATAAATTGAGTTAAATCAATAAGTATTCGTTTCTACCTTTTCCAATATAAATTTAAATATTGAATGGTCTCTCCTTTTTATCTTAATCCTTCAATACTCATAACTCTTTATTGCATTCATTTTGATCATTCACTAAACTTAATTAAATTATAATTATATTACATGTTATTTTAATTTTTTATATTTTTACTTTTTATTTTTATTATTGAATGTCATGTCGAAAAGGGGACATTATAGTGAGATGCATTACAATATAGCAAAATAACAAGAACATTATTGAAACAAACTGATACAACATTCAGATTATAAAATCAGACTGCTGCAACAACACAAATTAACCTAACAGAAAGCATAGAATACCATTCCCACTATGATCGAACATTTACCCACTGAACTACACCTCTTCTAAATAATGTAAGATGCTGATAACACGTTGATACTGCCATCACACATGTCAAATTAGACTGATACACACTAAAAGCCACCCCAATCAATTGTAGCTAACATCTGGATGCACACTTATAATTGATGTCAATTAGAATATTGAAGGTCTAGAATAGGGCATAGTGGCTACTGATACAGCAGGTACAAACTTGTAGAAAGCTCACCAGATTTGCCAAAGTCTACATAACTAAGACTTAGCATCAAAGGTTCTCCCTAGGCACCTCGAAACCACCAAATATTGGCCCCAAAATAGGAGCCCTTCATCTTCAAGCTCTCACATACTTGCTCCACTTGGTATAGCACCCCATAAAGGTCATCTATTCACTTTCAACTTGGACAGCCTACAATATGGTCTTTGTATACAATTCATTTTTTGTCGTTTCATTATATGGTTTGAACAAGTGTGGAAAAAAATTAAATTTTTATTATGAATTTTCTGTTCACCAATCTATGTTAAACTAATCAACAAGGTCACTTTCCTAATACTTTATGAACTGGATGCTATTCGCAAGGTCAGTTTCCTAATACTCACTATAGTACTTGCTATTCAATTGAGATAGACGCGGCTCATTAGTTTGTTTGTATTCTCTTTGGATTTTGTTAAAGAAGATAGCTAAATGCTATATGATGAGCTAAAAGTTCTGTGGTGTCAACAGGCTTGTGCATCTCTTGAGCCAAATTACCAGCCCCAGTGACATTTGTTGTTGTTCAAAAGCGGCACCATACTAGACTATATGCAAACAACCATGCAGATAGGCATTCTATAGATAGACTTGGGAACATCTTGCCAAGTCTTCAGTACATAATAAAGTAACTAAATGTCATAAATTGTTTTTTTGATAGTCGATTTGTTTAAATATTGCCCATCAAAAATTACTTAGTACATCTCATCTTTTTTCTGCACAGGAGCTTGCAGTCCTGAAGAATTTGATAGCGAAGAATTTAAAGAAGATATTGTAGCAAAGGTATATTTGGTGTTCTTTTTTAAGTGAAAATGTGATTGCAAATTTTGTATATTGTCATATTTCACTTGCAGAAAGGTCAAATTGTAAATAGAGGTGAAGTTGTATGGATTTAAGTTTCTTCTTCATTATTTATAATGCTCTCGATTCCTCCTTTGTAGCTGTAAAAATACTTGTTTATTTTCACCTTTCCATATACCCTTTACCAGGTTCTTCAAGATTCCAAAATATCTTGGGCTGACCCCACTCCAGCATGTCCTAACTCCTACTTGGTTCAGAGACCTAACTCCTTTTTATATGTGTCTTCCTCTTACTACTCCATCTGCAGGTTGCAAACAAATTATCCTTCTTCCACCAACGAGTCATTCCATTCAAGAAAGACCATGTCTGACGATATCAATGCACAAAAAAATAGGGAGGCAATTGCTAGACTGTAGTCTAACTTAAAAAGAAAAGGTAATGGAAAATGTTATTGTCCTTGCAAAATGTGTAAGGGCTTAAAGACTCGAAGATATCTAATCACAACAGCTGAGCAACATTGTAAGCAACATGGTCACATTGAAGGGGGAAACGAGTATCACCCATTGTCAACAGGCTTGTGCATCTCTTGAGCCAAATTACCAGCCCCAGTGACATTTGTTGTTGTTCAAAAGCGGCACCATACTAGACTATATGCAAACAACCATGCAGATAGGCATTCTATAGATAGACTTGGGAACATCTTGCCAAGTCTTCAGTACATAATAAAGTAACTAAATGTCATAAATTGTTTTTTTGATAGTCGATTTGTTTAAATATTGCCCATCAAAAATTACTTAGTACATCTCATCTTTTTTCTGCACAGGAGCTTGCAGTCCTGAAGAATTTGATAGCGAAGAATTTAAAGAAGATATTGTAGCAAAGGTATATTTGGTGTTCTTTTTTAAGTGAAAATGTGATTGCAAATTTTGTATATTGTCATATTTCACTTGCAGAAAGGTCAAATTGTAAATAGAGGTGAAGTTGTATGGATTTAAGTTTCTTCTTCATTATTTATAATGCTCTCGATTCCTCCTTTGTAGCTGTAAAAATACTTGTTTATTTTCACCTTTCCATATACCCTTTACCAGGTTCTTCAAGATTCCAAAATATCTTGGGCTGACCCCACTCCAGCATGTCCTAACTCCTACTTGGTTCAGAGACCTAACTCCTTTTTATATGTGTCTTCCTCTTACTACTCCATCTGCAGGTTGCAAACAAATTATCCTTCTTCCACCAACGAGTCATTCCATTCAAGAAAGACCATGTCTGACGATATCAATGCACAAAAAAATAGGGAGGCAATTGCTAGACTGTAGTCTAACTTAAAAAGAAAAGGTAATGGAAAATGTTATTGTCCTTGCAAAATGTGTAAGGGCTTAAAGACTCGAAGATATCTAATCACAACAGCTGAGCAACATTGTAAGCAACATGGTCACATTGAAGGGGGAAACGAGTATCACCCATTGGTATGTATTTTAATAGTTTATAAATTACATGAGACATGATTTGATGATGACATCATGGTCATGGTTAATATAAGGTCATCATTTTCATATAGGTCAACATCCCTGAGTTTCATGTTATGGACCATGACAATTCGGAGAATGCGGTTTTCCAAATGAGGGAACATGGAGGTGTGAATATTGAAGTAGAAGGTAATGATACCATGGAAGAAGATCATGATGATGAAGATCACGATGATCAAAATGATCATGATGATCAAGATGATAATGATGATGATGATGATGGTGATGATGACGCAGAGTTTGATGTACCTTTACTTGAGAAGGCAGAGCAGCCCCTATATGAAGGCTCCAAAACAACTCTTCTTGCTGTTGTATTGCTATTGGTGAACTTGAAGGTAATGAATGGTTTATCCAATGTAGCAATGACACGTATGTTAAGGTATGCCATCATCTTTCATTATTTTACTCGTAGTTCCCTTACAATTAACATTGGGTTCGTGTAGCAATTAATATTCTTTAAATTAAGAAATTATATTTTTTGTCATAGGTTGATAGGTGAGTGTTTGTTAACACCATCAAACATTCTACCTCGCTCGTACTGAGAATTATCTACCATCATGAAAGATATTGGAATGGAGTATCAAACAATAGATGCATGTCCGAACGATCATATTATATATTATAAACAGCATGAATTTGCAACACAATACCCTACTTGTCATATCAGTAGATATCAATCAGATCGATTAACAAAAAAGGTGCCTCGCAAGGTTCTTTGGAAAATTCCCATTATTCCACGTCTGCAACGATTATTTAAGTGCAATAGCTTGGCACAATTTATGGATTACCATGCACATAATAGAAGTCAAGATGATATTATGCGAATGCCTACAGATGGTTCGACATTTAAGGAAATAGAGGAAAAATGGCCACACTTTAAAGAAGAACCTCATAATCTCAAGCTTTCATTGGCAGCAGACGGTGTCAATCCTTATGGAGAGATGAGATCTACTTACTCAGTGTGGCCTATTTTTGTTATCAACAATAACATACCTCCTTGGTTATCCATAAAGAGAGAGCACATAATGTTGAAACTGATTGTTCCAGGTATTTTTTGATTTAGTGGTCATCTAAATTAATTTATTATTACTAATCCATCAAATGGTCAAAATAATTATGTAATGTTTTTGCTCATTCAACTAGGTAAGTACCAAGTCAAAGATATCAACGTATATATTGAACCCCTTATCGACGAGTTGGTGGTGTTATAGAATGGGGTTACTATGTATGACATTTGTAGACCAATAGGACAAAGACAATTTCAATTTCATGCAATGCTTGTATGGACAATACACGATGCCCCTGGGCTAACACATTTTTGTGGTATGCTCTCTTCTTGACACCTCTTTTTTGGTATGTCAAAGTTAACACATTTAATCCAATTATACACGATCTTGTAGGTCTTCAAACAAAGGGTAAATTTGCATGTCCAGTTTGTAGTCCAAAGATGAAATCTCGTCATTCAAAAAGTTTAAGAAAGTAGGTGTTTGATGAGAATAGACACTTTCTGCACAGAAATCATAAGTACCGAATTATCGAAAAACATCTTTTCAATGGTCTAGAAGAGACTACATCAAAGCCACAGAGAATGACACCTCGCCTATGGAAGTTGGCATACAATAAAATAAATCGTCGAGGTCATGTCATTCCATTTGATGCTTTTTGTTTCAAATTTATATTTTGATATTGTGTTTTGTTTACTGATGATGTGATTGATGGTTGTGAAGGTCGTCAAGATATCAATGTCCAACTTCCAAAAGGACTAAAAACTTATCCTACACAATTTACTAGGTTGTCGTACTACAAGAAACTCCCAATTGTGCATTTGTTTGATCCTATGCATATTGGAAAGAATGTAGCAGAGACATTATGGAAAATCTTGGATGGAAGGCGTGACAAAGATCAAATTGTCAAAATTTGTAGTGACATTGAAGAATCCAACCATGCAATGAAAATGGTATTCGACCAAATAATAATGGAGACCAGATTGATACAAGTGCCCTTAGTTGGTTATTGTCAGAGCAGCAGAGCAATGCTATAAAAGAAGTCATAAAAAAAATACGATTTCCCACAGGATTTGTTGCGAACATAAACAATGTCATATCAAATAAAAGTGAATTTGGGCCAGGGTTGAAAGCACACGATTGGCATACATTTATTAAGGTAATTCATGTTATTTTGTATTCACTATATATTTATATACTGCATGTAGTTTCAATTGCATTCTTTTATAAAATATTGACAAGATCATTTTACAAATGTTGCAGTACGTTCTACCTCTATCTCTCCCACACCACTTTGCCAACAATGTCAAACAGGTTATATATGATCTTGGAAAATACATGAGGTGGTTGTCATCTAAAGAAATCAATAAAGAAGATATAAAATATTAGAAGAGAAAAATTCCTCTTCTGATGTGTGAAATGCAAAAGTGTCTACCTCTAAGTTTTTTCAATGCACAAGAACACTACCTCATACATCAAGTTGAGGAGATTGAATTGTGCAGACCTGTACCAACCATGTCAATGTGGATGGTTGAGAGGCACTTGAAATTTTTGAAAGGCTTGGTTCGACAGAGAGCACATCCCGAGGGTTCTATGGTGGAGGGATATATGGTATACCAGACCATGGTGTACATTACTGAATATCTTCCTAAGTTTGCGGCAAACATCCATGTAGATCGTATTTGGGATCCCAACTCAATTAACAAATTCAAAGGGGAGTACTTGATGGGCAAAGGTAGATCGAGGAAAGTGAGAGGTAAATCTAAGATTTTATTGTAGTTAATTAATTCATATAAATCTTCAATATAAGTTATTTTTAATTGGCATATTTATTTGAAACAGGTGGTCGAGAGTGGGATGCAATACATTTGTATATTGCAAACAATCTTGATTGGATGATGGAATGGATTGAACGATGTCAACAAAATGGTTGCTCATTAACATGGGAAGGTGTTGCTTCATTGGTTATGAAAGCTCATCGTAATGGAGATTCCAATGTTATGCCAATGGTAGTTGATCTAGTAAATGGTTTAAGAGGTGGAGAGGTACGTAGAAATTTATTAATGATCATAACTCGACGTATGTTTTGTTTCAACTCATGATGCAAAAAATTTACACAGACTTCAAAAATTGCAGGTCAAGCACCACAAAGCTATGTGCTATCATGGCCACAAATTCTGCATAAAAAGGTTGGATGACACAAAGAAAACTTGTGATTCTGGGATAGCTGCAGTTTTCGAGGTCACCAATATATCATCTAGAAGTGACATACATCCTCAACAATCTCAAAATCAATACTATGGCATCTTGGATGATATAATTAAGTGTGAATTTAACACCTTCAAAGTAGTTCTATTCGTCGTCAAATGGTACAAGTTACGACTAAATCAAAATGATCTAGATAGAACGGTTATTCAACATGATAATGGATTTACAATGATCAATACAAGGTCGTTTGAGCCAGTTGGAGATGAGCCCTATGTTCTTCCAAGCCAATGTGAGCAAGTGTTTTACTCAGAGGTTCCAAATAAATAGGGTTGGTCATTTGTTGTTAGACATGATCCAAGAGGAAGGTTGATAAAGTATAACGTTATGGAAGAAGAAGATATTGAAGATGATGAAGAAGCAGATGATGAAGATCAAGATGATGGTGATGACGATGATGGTGATGGTGATGGTGATGATGATGATGATGATGGTGATGATGATGATGATGGTGATGGTGATGATGGCGATGATGATGGTGATGATGGCGATGATGATGGCGATGATGGCGATGATGATGGCGATGATGATGGTGATGATGGCGATGATGATGATGATGATGATGATGATGATGATCAATGACTACAAACATCGTCACCCCTTCTGTTGATGATATTGCATTCCATATATAAGTTAAATTTGTTCATGTTTACAATGTTGCATATTGTTCATGTTGTCTTCTAAGTTATTTGTAGCATTCACGTATCATGTAATTTTTAGCGAACTTAAGATAAATTATTAACATATGCAGGAAATTTGATTATATATTTATTGTGTTCATTTGTAATGATTATAACATATGTTATTTATAGTTACCAATGTTTATGTTGTGTCTGATTATGACCCTTTTTGCAAATAGTCAATTGACTACAAGTACATCGTCACCCCTTCTGTTGACATGTTTGCGATGTTGCCTATTGTTCATGTTGTCTTCTAAGTTATTTGTAGCAAACGTGTATCATGTAATTTTTAGCTAACTTAAGGTAAATGATTAACATATTCATGAAATTTGATTACATATTTATTGTGTTCATTTCTAATGATTACAACATGGGTTATTTATAATTACCAATGTTTATATTGTGTCTGATTGTCACCCTTTTTGCAAACAGTCAATTGACTATAGGAGATTTGACCCGTTTGGCATGGATTGTGCATAGTGACATGGATCCGCAGGTATAAGTCAATAAATAGACATAATTTTCTTATATTCTTCTTGTTTATAATTGAGCACGTATGTTATAAATAGACATTATATAATCATATAATGTATATATAGACAAAGAAGGTTCGTATAGAAATATAATTGTATAATCACTTTCAACTTACTACATTTTATATATGTCACTTTCACTTTCCATTTGATGGATTGCAGGACCCACCAAATAGGTACTTGTCAGATCTATCTACATCGAATGAGGGAAACGAGGAAATGGTAGATGAAAGATCTACATGTGGTACGGCTAAAAGAGGGAGGTCAACTAGAGGTCAAAAGAATAGAAAAAAATTGATAAACGCATGCAATTTTTCCTTGCTAATGGGGGGTCATGTTCTTATGATGATGAGACCAAAGGCGACATCAAGGTGTCCTTTCGGTACTCACACATTGAGAAAGAATGGATACCCAATGAGCTACCTCCAATTAACATAGATTTTTGTGTTAATGAGAGGATATATCGCATTGCTCCATCCTCATTACATGGTTTGGGCCTATTTTCCATGGATGGGATAAAGGTATGTTACAACAAAGTTGTCGAATTGTTCAAGTATGTCGGTCCATGTTACAATTACAATGATTGGATGCGGATTGTTCGATATAAAAAAAGTATGCGTAGGTATGGGGTATCAGCTAATTATATACAATGGAAAGAAAATGCTCAAAGTAAAAGATTTGCTATGTACATTGATGGGAGACCAAAAGCAATAGGTAATATTGTAGGTTTTATAAATAGTACGCGACCTTCTTCAACTAGTAAGCAACCCAATTGCATATTTGAGGTGCGTGAGGGGAATGAAGTTTTTGTTTGTGCAATAAAATCAATAAGTGCAGGGGAAGAACTGCTAATTGATTACCATTTAAATCGCATAGATACGAACAAAGTTACTATCATGAGGGTTGTAAGTACTATTTACCATTTTGTTAATAAGTTTTTTTTTGTTGTCTATTGCTTTCAGTTAGCTGAATTTTTTATGTTTAATCTTTGTGACAGGATGATATGGATCCGACAGATGATAGAGGTCACCAGGATGCTACTCCCACCCCTTCTTCAGCGAGGGTAAACCTTTTTGAAATTGTATAAATTAGATAGTTGAAAAATGTTATATTATTACATTATTTTATTTATGATTTATGAGTTTTTATGATAGTTTTACTGATATTCCTCTCACAATTTGATGTTCAGGATAAGGGTAAAGCAGCAGCAGTAAGCACCGAGCCACTAGCTATGCATTCTGATGAGGATATTGCTGATACTCCCAATTTCATAAAAATGTTGAAGAAAAAAATTAGGCAAATTAATTTAGAAGCAATGAGAATTTTGGATGAGGCAAATATGGAACCCGGGGAGATGAGGAAGAGGCTATCAAATTTGAAAGTGCAAGCTCAACGTTATGAAGTAAGCTCCAATGAATATTTAGTTATAACAAAAGTTCAATAAAGATTTATATTTTATAATCTTTTATGTTGTGAAGTAAAATATGCAATATGTGCAAAAATACTTTATTGATGCAATTTTTTTAAAGAGTTGTAAGAAACTTTAACTACTAAATTCTTGTTATACAAGAATTTTTGGGAATTGATCCAGAACCTGGTCAAGGACAATGCAATGAGGGCGGTAGTAGAAGAGCTCGGCTGCCACTGGTAAAATAATCTTTTAGTTGACAAGTTAGAAGGAATTTTTTATTTTGAACATTCAAAACTTCTTAACTCTTACTTTTATTACTTCAGAATGTCTTTGCTAACAATGTATTGTTCAAGTCATCTAGTGTAGGAGACTCCTACGAGGTTGACGAACGCTCGTATGAGATTGTTGACTGTAATGTCGGAAACAAGGGGACATCTAGCTGGTAAACCCTTGTTTTTCTATATTTGGTTTTGTGTTAATTATGAGTTGATAATATGTACTTTAATCTTGGGATGCATCACATAGTGTATTGTTTTTTCTGTGGTAGGAGATGCACCATCTGGTACGCTGCCAAATGTGGATCATAGTACATCTATTGGTGATAATTCACCGTTATTTCTTGGAGCTACCCATGTTTCTAGCACGGGATCTATGGAGACATCATTGTTGATTGATGATAATGAATTAATGCCTTTGAAATGTCCTAAGCTTCCAGGTACTTTAAATAATTATTTTTTATATTGTAATAAGGATTTTCTTGCAAGATGTAAACATGATAGGAAGTGGTGAATGCAAGGGCTTTTGATGTGGAGTGATGCCTCATGACCTTCTTTAGTGTGTCGTATTGTGCAAGTTGTTTAATTATTCTGGAATTCCTTTTTATTAGGGGTTTCGTAGGATCATCTGAATTATCAATGACCTTTTGTCTATACCAGTAATTCTCTAGTTTAGTAATTTGGTACATTGCAATTTCATGCTTTCAGTAGAAGATACTAACCAATTTTTCTACAGAGAACCGAAAGTGGGAGTCTTCTTTCATATTATTCATTTTAATGGTTTTTACTATTAATTATCCCATGACATTTTTTGCAAGAAACGATACATTTTATAGGAGGCTTTATGACCTCACGCTGTGAAGATTCGGGCCCACCATACGTACTAGGTTGTTGTACATCATAACTGAACTAATTTTATCCCACTATTTTTTTTCATATCATTAATTGGTACAACATTTTTCCTTTCATTCGAATCTTTTCCTATACTAGCTATATCTAACAATTTTGTGTTTTTTCTTAAAAGGTGGAACTACCAATCTCAAGAATTAAAAGATGAGCTCATCAAAGATATAGAGCATGAGTTTGGTAGAAATATTTTTGATCGTAATAAATTGTTACAAAAAGCTGCCAGACATCTTAAGGTTGTGAGGGACACATATAGAAAGAGCCTCGTCCACAACCCGAAGTACGAGCGTCCTCCCTTTGTTTCAATGAGGGACTAGAATGAGTTCATTTTGGATGCAAAGGAGAAAGGGCAACGTCCAAAAGAAAGTACAACAGCAAATCCAAAAAAGGTATGCAATAGTATTAACTACTAGTACATTAATGAGCAAATTTAGGGTTCAACTTCAGTATCAACAATTTCAACTAGCTCAATTTAATCTATCTATTGATGAAAGGTATGTAATTCATATGCTGACACAATTGCTTATAAATCTCAATCTCAATCTGGGCATAAATCCTACATAAGATATATTGACAAAATGAAGCCCTTTATTCATATTTAGTGACAAATTTTAGAGCCTATGTCTCCTATGGGTTCTTTTCTCAAATTTTATCTTCGCTGAACTCAAACTCGAATTTAACTAAGAAATTCCTACTCAAAGTTGTGACAACCAAATCTTGTGATATGATGTACCATGTTAGATTTTGAGTCATAAAAATAGGCAACGCCTTGACCACTATACTTGTTGACTTTCCCTTTCTTTTACAATAATTGCTCGCTATCTTGAGTTTCCTATCCCCTGTTTTCTTTTGGGTCATGTGTGCATCAAATCTGCACTCAATCTGCATGTAAATCCTGATGAAATCCATCATTGAAGATATCAAATCCCATATTCTGTAGTATTCTGTTAACTATGATAACAATATATAATGTTGTCATTAGTGATTGTTATTTTATACTGTCATCAATTCCATTTTGTGCTTTGTTGCATATCAAAAAAGAAGTGCATATACACTATACATCAGATTTAAGTGTGAAGCATCACAAAATCTAATCTATATCTTCAGATAACAATGTAGCATGAGAATGCTAAAGAATTTAAAGCTGAGCATTTCCACCACATCTAAAATCCATTCTTATTTTTTAGTATTTTTCGTTGCTGCTGAAGCTTTGATCACATGGATTATGTGTCTATACCCAACCAATAAATTATCCTTTTTAGGGAATCCCTGATTTTTCTCCTGTGGAAACTCTAAAGATGGAAACTCATTAAGAGATTTTTCCTTATATCACCTTGCTTCCAATCTTTCTCTTCCATTCCTTAGCTCTTTGCAAGCTCACAAAAGGCGTATCAGCTTTGGTAACATGTTAATTATTTGTGTGTAGACTAATTCAAACACATATTTCAGTGAAGTAAAGAGACAAAGTACCAAGCCTAACACATCTACCTTGGGGGAGCACTCTTAAAATACAACATAATGTACAAAAAAATTCACAGTGTGTACAAATGACTTTTCATGTGATTTGAACCTTCACCTGCACCTCTTGTTCCTTCACATTCTCATCCTTTTGAATTCAATATTTCTCGCTATGTTGTTTTGTCAAAATCCCTAAAATAGGAGTTATTTCTCCAACATACTACCATGCATAATCCTCAATTTTTCTATTTAAATTTTGTTATTGTAAATATGAAAGATATGTAATTCATATGTTGACACAATTGCTTATAAATCTCAATCTCAATCTGGGCATAAATTATACATAAGATATATTGACAAATGAAGATATATTGACAAACGAAGCTTCTAATATGTTCTCTCTATGACCAAAGGCACTCACCCTTATAAAACCTTCACCTTCAATTTAATCTATCTATTGATGAAAGGTATGTAATTCATATGTTGATACAATTGCTTATAAATCTCAATATCAATCTGGGCATAAATCCTACATAAGATATATTGACAAATGAAGCTTCTAATATGTTCTCTCTGTGACCAAAGGCACTCACCCTTATAAAACCTTCACCTGTGGGTCCAAACCCACTTCCTGGAGTTGTAACTATATGTGCTTTCTCAAGGATCTCAGTAAAAATATCCCATGAATTTTGACTAGGAAATCGAACCCATACATATGGCACATTTTTTTCCTCCAAAGAAATCAAACCCAAGTGAAGTAAATGTTTCCACAATGATTGTAGTATTCTCTTTATATCATCTAACATATTTCAAACTTTTCATAGGTTGTACGACACATCAAAGGCAACAAAGGCGAGGCTGGAAAAGGTTGGGCAGCACAAACTTGGCTCTGGGGGATATTCGAAAATCAAAGCACGCGTTGTAAGTAGCAATAAATGAATTGCAAAGAAAAATTATTTATAAAATGAAAATAATTTTGTTAATTAATAAAAAAATGTAGGGCATCAATTTTAATCTGGAGGCCACAAAAGAACACAAAAAAATTGCCTTCAAGCGAGGCTATGCAGTGGTGGCTAAATGCCTACGGCAAGCTTCCATTGCCCCAATCAAACAGTCTCCTACATCATGTATACAGGTAAATATGCAAAAAAATATATTATAAATTGAATACTTGAGAAACAATTTATTTGATAATAATGTGCATGACATTGCAATGTAGCCTGTTAATCCTGACACAGATCATACGCAGCATCATGAAGCCCCTGATGTGCATTGTACCGTCGATGGAGATGCTCATTTCTTATTTAAAACTAATTATGTAATTATTAATACAATTTAACATATTTAATTGAACTTGGTGTAACACTCTAGAATCATGTCGTGCTGAACGAGTGCTAGAGGATGTTCAGACTGATCAGCAGGTAGATCATGTGGCACATTCAGGTAAAGAAAATCTATGTTTTGTTCTTTTAAATTAATTTTTTGATTTATAGTTCTTTTACTTAAATAAAAACTCATAATTCACTAATATAAAATGGTGGGAATTTAACCTCATGAAGTACTTGTTATTGCAGCAGACCCCCCTTTGGTGCAGCGGCCTCATGGTGTTCCTCAACGAATGAGGAGGAGACATGTGTTAGAACCAGTAGAGGAGGGGGATCCTGTCAAGGACATTGATATTCCTCTTAGAAATTTTATGAAAAAAAGAAACGACAAGAAAGCAAAAAAGACGTGATTATTCATGAATGACTTACTCTTGAATATTGTTAATGAATATTGTGTTAATGAATTATTCATGAATGACTTACTCTTGAATGTTGGGTGTTAATGAATTATTCGTGAATGTTATGTGTTTATGAATTTTATGTGTTAATGAATGTTATCATGTGATTATAATGATTGAATGTTATATTTCAAAAATGGATGAATTGAATGTTATTAAATGTTAATGGGGATGACGAGGACATTGATATTCCTCTTAGAAATTTTATGAAAAAAAGAAATGCCAAGAAAGCAAAAAAGATATGATTATTCACGAATGACTTACTCTTGAATATTGTTAATGAATATTGTGTTAATGAATTATTCATGAATGACTTACTCTTGAATGTTGCGTGTTAATGAATTATTCATGAATGTTGTGTGTTTATGAATTTTATGCGTTAATAAATGTTATCATGTGATTATAATGATTGAATGTTCTATTTCAAAAATGGATGAATTGAATGTTATTAAATGTTAATGGGGAATTTAGAGTGATGTTAGGGGAGGGGGAGGGGCCAAATGAGCTTCCACCTTCGCGTGGTTGGCCCTATTAAGCAGAGAATATTTAACTATTCTCGAAACCAAGTGAAGCTCAAACTTTAAAGATAAGCTTATAGTTAATAGTGACAACCAATTAGCAAGTCAAAATGAAGTTCTTCGTTATAGGTACCTTTTTAGTTTTTAAAGCACGATATCATGTTTTAATATTGTATAGTTTTTTTCTCTTAAGTTAAAGTATTCTTTTACTATAACAACATAATTTATGACCATTTTAGTAACTATTCTAACATCGCTTTATGAAAAATCTTATTTCTCAGATGTTGAGCATGGTTGCAGTTGTGCAATTGGCATTTCAGAGTATTGGTGTGGTTTATGGGGACATAGGAACATCACCACTTTATGTGTATGCGAGTACTTTTCCTGATGGCATCAAACATCCTGATGACGTTCTTGGGGCTTTGTCTTTGATCATATATTATCTCACTCTTTTGCCCCTCATCAAATATGTCTTCATTGTATTGTGGGCCAATGATAATGGAGATGGTAAGATTATAACAGTTATAGTTTCACTTTGTTTTTAGGTCAAAGTTTGATCTTTTTGATGTGAAAACATGTGTTCTAAGTTTAAAGGGATGGTTTCTTTTGCAGGTGGAACATTTGCTCTTTCTTCTTTGATTTGCCGCCATACAAATGTCATCATGATACCCAATCACCAGGAAGAAGACAGGAAACTCTCCTCATATACACTTGAAGTTGCAGGTAGACAACCCAATAGAGCCATTAGGATAAAGGAAGCTCTTGAACAAAGTAACTTTGCCAAGAGATGTTTGTTAATACTAGCCCTTGTGGGGACTTGTATGGTTATAGGAGATGGCGTCCTCACCCCTTGCATCTCTGGTACATATTATTGTTTTTACAATATGTAATGCTTTTTGTTGTTATTTTTCAATATATTGTATGCTTGTTATATCAATGTTTCAATAGCGTGATCTATTATCATATGTTAGAAATCAAATGATCTCGAAGTCTACTTAATTCACAATAAATCCCTTAGATTGTACAAAATTTGTTAACTTTTCCCTTTCATTTGTTCAAGTAGTTTCACTAACACTTAATTTGTTGATATATTTTAGTTCTTTCAACAGTGGAGGGAATCAAAAGGGTGGACAAGTCGCTCAACCAAGGTGAGTTTTGGGCATTTGCTCACATTATAATATTTGAGATGGGTAGGAAGAGTGGGTCATTTATTGAAATAGGAAGCACCCAATGCATAAATTTGGTGTATAAAAGTTAATTGTATATTGGTGCATCCTAGACATTAGACAAATTGGATAACAATTGCTCATACCTTCCAAAAGTATCTGACTTTATTATGAGATAATTATCTCTTATTATGAAGTCTTGTAGTCATGTAGTTGAGACTTATCTTGTCATCCACACATACATCCCTAACTACTAGTTAACTTTTTCCACAAGATTTGTATAAGACTCCTCTAGCATTATTCTTTATATCAAGAATCTTTTGGTATACGTTAAGGTATGCGACATTCAGAAGTGGTTGTCATTTTGAGATTTGATTCTAGGAATCCTCCATACAACTATTATTGAGACTTAAACTCATTTCTTTGGCAATGATTTATTGCATTTAATAAAAGATTATTCAATTGCATTCGATAACTGCTCATGTCTAGTGTAAGATAAGATGGCCTCATTAACTGGTTGATCGGTTGTCATTTGGAGGATTAACCCTATCTCAAATTTGACTTAATCAAAGATGAAGGGATCCCTATTTTTTTTCTTTCCTCCACTTTGCTTGGAAGAGATTTCTTATTCTGTCTTAACTATTAGCGATGAGCAATTTGGAAGGGATGACCTCTAATAGGTCCTATAAACACGATTTTATATCCCTAATCATGGGATTTTTTATTCTTATGATTCTCAATCTATTCCTGGTAATTGGGAAATTTAGGTATTTGTAAAGCATTCCAAAATTGCATTTGGAGTCTTCTTTATCTAGTTTACACAGCTTGTGAGATTTGCATGCCCTACTTAAGGGGATGTCATTTGTGCTTAAGTTTCAACAGTTTTCTCTGATAAATCTTTGGGTGGGAAATATATGTTTTATCTGCATTAGCTGTCATGATGGTCTAAAAGCTTAACATTTCATAAAGCCTGAGTGATAAACATTTCATAAATGATTGATGATTTAAGGCTTCTTGTCAACAAACAGGTGTTTAAAAGTCTTGTTTATTTTCAGGCATGGTGCTTGTTTTGGGGATACCACTAAGTACTTATTACCATTTTGGGAAGGTTATGGTGAGCAGAAAACATGAACATGAAATTAGATTGATAAACTAATGACATTTCATTCTTTGTCCTATTCCTCAATTTCATGCTTGGGTTTTATAACCCCAATTGATCTTCCTTAAAACATTATTCCATTTCTTTTATGAATTCTGAAGTCAAGAATCTCTGAAATTGTAATGACTTTGCAAGGTATCCCACCAAATCTCAAATTCACATTCTTTTTTTTCTATCTTAAAGTCTTGCCTGTAGGAAATTGTGATCTTGTGTTGAATACACATGTTAACCTGCAAATTTATCTGACTTTCTCTTTGGACCTGCTTTTGGTGTAATCTTAGAACCCATATTCTTGTACTCGAATTTGGAAGGCGCGCTGGAGATGGCATAGCTGTGAAATGCCTGTGTTTGGAAAGTTGTTTGGTTTTTATCTTGATTGATGAATAGTTTGCTGTCATTATGTGGATAATGGCTTCGGTTACGGGCATCTTATCTTTCCAAAAACTATCATACCTAATGACCTGAGAACATCCTAAAATTTTGACATGTTATATCTAATTTAGAGGAGGAAGAAGTACAAACGATTCAAAAGGTTGTCTAGAATGAGAGAGTAGTGTGCTTCCATAGTTTTCATCTGTCTTATTTTTGTATATTGGAATGACTTGAATATTTTTAAATGCAGGAAGAACTGCGCCAAAAAGAACGTAAAATCGGGATGAATTTCGAAGATTGCTGGAGGATCATAAAGCAACTAGCCTGCTTACAGCAAAGACACACTTCATTTGAAGCAGGCTCTTTGCTTTATGATCCTCCAGTTCTTTGATAAAGCAAAGAACCGGAGGATCATAAAGCAAAGAGCCTACTTCAAATACATCTGGTTCACCACCCAAGGATTTGTTTGAAGATGTTGCAGAAGGGATGAAAAAATAGGTAAGAAAGTTGCATATATTTTAATGATTTGATTGCAGGATTTAATTGCACTTTCACAATCAAGCTTGCAATCATTATTACTCAAGGCAATGTATGTTTGATTCCTTTGATGTAACCATTTTTTGAATATGTATCTTTGGTAGTACCAGGAGGACAAATCAAACATAAAAGATGCTATGGAGTCAGGAAAGGTGTGCTTTTTGTGCTTTAAGATTTTCCATTGGATATAAAATATATTGTAATCTTTTTGATGTAATGATTGCAGCTTGTAGTAACATCAGCATGGACTCTTGACAAGTTCAAAGCCTCCATTGGGGAACTATATGATTTGGCTGCTACATCTAAAACAAATCTTAAGGTTTGTTCTGGTTACATTTCTAGATTTTTTGTCTCAGCTACAAAAGACTTCACAATAAAAGTATTTGGTATTTTCCTTTGAACAATGTTGTCACATATTGTTATGTTCCTACTAACTACTATTTATACAAACAAGGATCTTATCCTTATGTTCCATATGACTCTGGTTCCTAACTGATTCGATCATTGCATCAGCTATATTATGTTTTGACTCATTTGCACTGGTAAGTAGTTGCTGGAAGTGAATTGCTATCACAAATGCATTAGTCTGTTCTCATTAGTGGATAATGGATTTTTATTAGGTTAAACTGAAACAATTGCAAATGTTGAAAGTAATGCAAGTTGTTTTGGGATATATGATTTTGTTAGGTCTTACTGACATCCTGTGTATTGCTTGCAGCTTGTGTTTGAAGAAGTGATTGAACAAGTAAAGGAAAAGGAAGAGAAAGAAGCAAAAAGGAGGGAAAGGCTGGCAGATGATTTCACGGCTTTGCTTTATTCTCTGAAGGTTTACATTATTTATTTTGGAAAAAATCCTTCTAATGCAGTCTCTTTTTCCTCTACTACTTTTACACCTGGAGTAAAATTTCACAGAGTTTTGTACATTAAAAATCTTGAATATGAATGAATTTCTATTCTTATCATAAACGAATTTCTATCTATGTAATGATAAATTAGTTATATATTGTTTTTCCATTTTAGGAAATTGTTGCTTCCTCAGAATGGGAGGATTGCATACCTTTTCTCAAAGATGCGGAAGCATACAGGTAAAAGAGCCACTATCAGGAATTAATCTTATTGTGAGTAATTAAAGGTAGTTATCATGTACCTTACACTAGTAGTAGCTATAAATATATTGGATATGAATATTCAGGGCAATTAGTGATGAAAGCTTCTGTCAGGAGATATTTGATAAGTACATTGCAAATCTTCATGAAAAGGTTAAGGAAAACAAGCGCAAACGAGATGAAGAAGAGGTACATGACCTGATTATCATTTCCACTTTCATATCTAATTTTGCCAAGATCTAATTATTGTTTAAATACCTTTTGAAAGCATATTTGGGTGAGTATTGTACTGAGAATGCAAATTAGACCTCCTTATGAAGATAATTGTATTACTAACAAGTTATTTTAACTACTTTTACAAACTAGCTATTAGAAGTTAAATTGTTGCAAACTAGCCTTTATCAAGATCTGATTTGACCTAGATGCGATGAGTTAGGGTTAGTAGACTAACCAACATGAAAGGTCATTCCATGTTGAACTAGAAAAAAATAATTTTAAAATTTAATATGAGAGGCACCCACTAGATAAGATTTGGATGTTGTCTACAAGCACAACTCTTAACTATGAAATTGTTATAATATAGTGTGTTAAGATTTGGATGCCTTAGTTCAATTTCCTCTTGGTAGAGTTTCAAACATTAGCTCAATGCAATCCTTTTGGTTTAAAATTTGACAAAAAAAGTTTCTTAAAATTCTTATAAATGAAAAAAAGTTTGTAAAAGAAGCCCTCATATTTCCATATAGTGAAATTTCTTTTTAATTAGAAATTAGATTAATTGAAATTGTGAAATTCACTGTAATATGACCATTTCTACCACTTAGGATAGCCCATACATTGCGACTAGTCTTTTTCTTGTATTTGCAGCTTAAGTAGTTCACCGCCAACAATTTTTCTCTTCAGTTTTGCTACTGTTAAGTTAATCCATACAACTAATTTCTTTTTATCTGAGCTTCTCTTCAAGGCTCTCATACATGAGGAAAATGGGGCAAAATTAGTGCCTTGGCTGTATTGATGTTTTCACATATTATTCACCAGACCTGATTAGAACTAACCTATGAGAACTTTCTGTCGTAGCAACTTTAGCAAGCACATTATTTGTGGAGTAGGTACAAGGTTCTGTCTCCAGCATTGAATGCCTCGTAGATGGAGAAGAAGTCGAGTGCCAAGGTTTGTACATTCCATAGAGATTTTTGCTGTCTTGATCACATGGCACCATCATTTTTTTGTTTGAGGTATAATACAAAATGGCAACGTACAAAATGTAAGGTTGCTCAATCAAATTATATTAAGTTCCTCATTTGCAGGAATAATTTAAACAGTTAATACTACAATATATTGCATTATTATTAATCAGTTTTGGAGGATGATGAAAGATTTTTAGGATAAGCAATCTATGGTTCAGAACATTTTATTGTGCCATCATAAAAAAATCAACTCTTCAATGGGCAAGTGAACTGCAACAGTTGTCATCCTGACTATAATGATTACACATATATGTATACATTATGGTTAACTTCAACAAAAGTCATTCTATTGGCACAAGATTCATATGCATCGGTCATTTGTGAAGCAAATATTAGCCCAAAACAGTTGGAACACAGTCATCAATGTTAAAGCCAAAAGAAATACAAAAGTTGTCAACAACACTCTTGACATTCTCTATGTATATCCTAAACAAATGTGCTATCATCAAATGCACTTAATGATGATGTCAGCCATTCCAATATGCATGCAGCTTTAATGTTAAATGAAGATAATTCTAATGTAACAATCAATCATTCTAGTGATTCTTTTGGCCACAACTTCTTCCAGGCTAAAATCTCTTCATCTGTAATTAACTTCTGAATGCCTCCATAAAATTCTTCAACCTCACCTCCTACTTCATGATGACATTTCCTATTGATTGGAGCACGTCTCCATCGAGAACTAGAGGTATATTGATGAAGAGATATTGAATCTTATTAATATAACAACTAACTTGATAGCATTAATATACATTATGGATGAAGAGATATTGAATCTTATTATGGACCTTATCCTTGGTGGCTATGAAATGACATCTAACTTGATAGCATTAATTTTGAAGTTTCTAACTGAATGCCCTAAGGCATTGGAGCATTATTAAAGAAAACATCAAGGGATAATATTTGAATTGTGGATATTTGTAAATTATGTTGGTTTTAGACAGTTATAGTTATAGTTATATATGCACTCTTATGATGATGTGATTGGGACTGTAAGTTTTTTTGTCACATTTATCTATTTGAAAAATAGATGAAATTATTGGCTTTCATTCCTGATAAATAATTATTTCCTAATTTTATTCTTCCCTACAGGAACCAAAATTTAGACGCGCTGTGCCAATTATTGCAAAGCCTTTGCTCTCATAGGAGCCTTCTAAACTCCACAAAATTTGAGTTGTAAAGTATAATTGCTCGGTGGAAACAGGATATCGTGCACATTTCTTCCTCCTTCCCATTGTTTTGTCGTCAAATAAATCATTTGACGAACGAAACAATGGAGTGGAGGTAGAAATGTGCATGATACCTTGACTCTCATGCATCAAGCAATTACGCTTTATAATCAAGTTTTGTGTAGTTTTGAACGCTCCTATGAGAGCAAAGCTTTAAAAAAAATGGGACAGCGCGTCTCAATTGCGACACATGTTGGTCTCAATTACGACCAATTTTCGTCGCAATTGAGACACCAAACTGGCACCTTTTACGTCGTGAGTATAACACCGACGTCGAAAGCTAAGGGTTTGTGGTCAAAATTTTGACAAAAAATTGGGCAAGTTTACGTTGGAATTGAGAAAATAACAATTTAGGTTGACTAGAGAAATTGATGAAATTTGTGTCGGTAAATCCACGTTTATGTAGTCAAAATTTTGATGCTAAATGAATGTGGCAGAAAACTAACCAAATTTGTGCGACGACGACTTTGGTCACTTTAGCGACCTACTCTTGTCGAAATTGAGACCTTTTCACGTCACAAATTAGGCCTAAATTTACTAGTGACAGTTGTTTCCATGTCTTGGACAACTCCTAGTAGCACCTGAACTATACCTTTAAATTATAAATGTTAATTAGTTCAATCTATCTTGAAGCTTATTGAGTCTTTTAGAATTTAAAGCTTACAACTATTTTTCAAAAAAGTTGACTTATTTTAGTAGAATGCTCAACTATTGTTTTGCTATATTGAGATTTCAGCCAATTATTTAATTTATTCCCTTTACAACTTTGTCTCTGTATTTGTCATGACTTTATTCTCCTCTGTCTATTCTCGCTATCCTTTTAGATGATTTTGGTGTATAGTGGATCATGTTGGTACATGTATATAAGTATACTCATAAGTATATATTGAATCAAGTTTAGCATATATACATATGCTTATATTTATGTATATAGGCCAATGTGCTCCTCTATAGTCTGTTTCTTTCCTCTCCTCTTCTTGCTCTCGTCCTTAGCTTTATTTCTTTGCATTGTTTCTTGGTTTTGGGTGTTGTCTTTTTATGGTTATCCTCTCTGTTTTGTGTGGCTTTGTTGGCTTAGTTTCATGTATATTTATTTGGTAGTATTTTTAATTTGATATATTGGCATAGCTAGAGGTAGGCCATATTGGTCATATATGGTCTTTTTAACTAGGACCTTCACTAATAGATATTTTAAAAACCCTCTTTCTATTATATATCAAGCTTACTGTTAAAAATCAACTTAAAGATCTTTATGCTTTATTTTTTTAAGATAAAGGTTTCTTTTACATAAGACTACAATTCATTTATTAGTGGCTGCAGGATGTTTTAGAAAATTGGATTTTCTTGCTCAATCTAATAGTTTGTGGGTTAAAGCCTTCTAATAAGTTTTATTAATTATCTCCATTCCTGAATCTGATTATGAAAATTATGTACCGTTATTGCCTTCTAATATGGCAATGAACTTCCTCTCAATAATATGGTCATTTTTTGCAGGCATTGAAGCTAGGAATTTAATTCTATAACTTCTTATGTTATTATTGCTTACTTTGGATGAATTAGGTATTCCTGTGATGAATGATTTTAAGCTAGGAATTTAATTCTATAACTTCTTATGTTATTATTGCTTACTCTGGATGAATTAGGTATTCCCCTGATGAATGATTTTCCTTTAGAAGCAATGGTTCTTGGTTCTAGTATAGGTTATCTAGGTCTTTTTATGAATTTGAGTTCGAATAGCTAAGATACTTATTTAATAAATCATTGCATCATTGATAAATAGTCATCTAATTGGAAAATTGGAGGATGAACTGACCAATGGTTTTATCTGACTATTATATTTGAAAAGCTAATGTCAGAAGGTCTCATATCTAATGCATATTCATTGGGTTTGATTACCTTCCACCTCTCTTTGCTAACCATACTAACAATTTATCCCTATCTAGCAATTTCTTTGGTTTTTCTATTGTTGGTTTCAGGGCTGAGCAAAGTTGATGCAAGAGTGCATGCATCCTTCCACATAAGATCAATCCTTTGCAAGAAGACTTCCAATATTTTAGTTATGTCGCAAATGTAATTTATTTCAAATATCCTTCTGAAGGATTAATTTGTAATTAAAACTTAACTTGATGGATGGATCCACCAAAGGATTGTGTGATATTCTTTAATCTGGGGTATGCCCCTTTGATGTTTGTATATATTTGGACTTTTGTCCTGGGCAAGACTAGAGGTTTTCTTCCTTGTTCGTTCCTACCAGTGCCTGTTTGAATGGAGGATCTGTAATATTATTTATCATTAATAAAGCATATATCAAAGCTTCGATCGTTTACTGATAAAAAGAAGAAGAAAAGATTCGAGATCTTTATAATTTTTGATCATATATATATATATATATATATATATATATATATATATATATATATATCTTTTATTATTTGGCTTAAGTAATGTTAGTGGATGTTTTGTTACCTAAATTTGAAATGTGCACTTGACTCCATGAACCTAAAAGAGATGCAAAAAAACACCTGTAACAAACAGATGGGGCAAAGTACATTGACTTGTATTTGAATTTTAGAGGTACAACTCCATCAAGTATGATATGCTTTTAACCAGAAGGTGAATATATATGGTTATGCGTTTAAAATGGACAAACTAACTACCAGTGAAATGGGAAAATAATATAACTGTAACAAAATTAACATATCAACAATAGAATTATGGTATTAGCAAGAAAGAGTAAACTTGCAATGCATATAATCATTATTCAGAGATAACACATTGCACACAATTGAATAATATCTTAAACTACTCCATAGAACACATAGAAATAAGGGCCTAGAGAGTGGCAACATCAAATTTCTATTATATTCATATGTAAAGTGAAAAGATCATAGTCTTTTTCATTACATATATTAAATCTAAGAGAGTGTCTTCTTTACAGAATTTTCTTCTTTTATCTTCCCCCACTTTTACATTTACAAAACTTCATTATATGGCACTAGGTGATAGTTACAAAAAAAGAAATTGTAGGCATTCTGTTATCAATAAAAGTAACAACTATATTCCATCTCGAGTGGTCTCCACACTTTCTTCATTTCCTGCTTCCCCACCTCCCTTTGGATTGACATGAAGTGAATTAAGGAGGTCCATCATGAAGTCCAGGGTTATGCCATCTTCTACATTTTCTAGAATTAAGCCAAGCTCTACATGATCTCGTTCTCGCTACAACTTGTAAATGTCACTCTAATAATAGGAAGTGGTGGTCCCAAAGTACTAGGTAGCAGTGTACAAGGTGGAGAGAATATCATATTGCTCCTCTTAGTTTCCTAGACATCTAGTTCAAGTATAGGTTGAGGGTCATCATGGTTATATCCTTTTTGTAGTGGAATTCCTATCTTAGCACAAGAGAAATTTATTGAATATAATGGAGCTTGCAAGATGATTGTTAATAATAAGGTGGCCAAAGGTTGCACTTAGAACAATCCTAATAAGCTCATTAGTACAATTATCGCATGGGAAATTAAGCTTGCATATGATGCCGCCTAAAGTAAATACATTTTCACTATTTAAAAAAATGCTTCTCTTAAAAGTTGCCTCTGGATCATCTTATTTAATGCAAAGTAATGCCATAATGTACTTTCCTCGAAAAGCTCACTAGCGGCAGGTGCTTGCTTGCCAAAGTTTCAAAGCATGAATCAGAAGTTACCAACTTAGGATAGAGGGCAATTGGGTAATGTAATCGCCAGGTCATGGAGATGTCAAATGCTTAAAGCAAGGTCACAACTTGTAAGGTTAATTCAAGTGTTGATTTGGTGACACTGTAGGTTATAAAAAGGAGTGTTGGGCAACTTTGATGGATGAGAAGGAAAGTTTCAAAACAAAGGGGTGCACAAAATGTAGCTAACATTGGCTATAAATATGGATGAGGATTGAAAGGATGAAGAGAACCCAAGAAGAGAAAATACCAATGCCTTATCCATTAGGCAAAAGAGTCAAAGGGAGGGAGGGTGATTGAAAGAGAAAGGTAATAGTGCACACAAAAATAGATAAAGATAACACTAAGTAAACACAATTGTACAATATTTACAAAGTAGAGGAAGGAAGTGGCCTTTAAGTGAATCCATTTATTGGTTGTGAGAAGAATGACCCTTTCCTCCATAGGTATCTATGTGTGTATGAATTAGTCTCACTAGAAATCAACTTGACATCCTCTATTCTAACTAGTTTAAACCAATTGGACTAGAAAGAATCCTTGAATGCTAACCTTTGTCTTCCCAAATGAAGAAATAGTGTGCAAGCATGTTGAAGTGAGTAACCTCTAAGAGGGTGACATTATTTTTTTTCAACCAGAGTGGGAGCTTGAATTGTGATAGATATGGCTAGATTATCAAAGGTGTCTAGGCAATCCATAGGAGGTCTGTTTCCTTCACCTCAGTCAACTTCTTTGCACCAGAATTACTATGTGCTCAATCATGGGATCAAATTGCTCATGTGGAAGCTCATCATCCTTATCATTTTCCAAATAAGGGTACTCATGGAGAATACTCTGTTCATAATCATCCCCAAACTGGCTTTGTGACTCTTCCTTTGAGGCAAAGCTTGCAAGAGAAGGGGAGCGGTTTGTGATAATACCTTCTTTATATGCACATGACGCTCCATCTAGGGTCTTGGGTTTTTGAAATTCTGAATTTTTTAAGTAGCAAAGCATTTGCCTTAAACATTTTAAAGTATAATGATTGAGAATCTTTAGAAGGATATAATTTGAGTTTCTCGGCTTCAATTATGCTTTCCCTCAAAGTATTCTAGCAAGATTGAAGCACCTTATTGTGTGTATGACTAATTTCTTCTAGGAATTGGGAGACATCTTGATAGAGACTCATTTAGGCTAAAAAGGAATTTCTTTGAAAATAATAACTGGCCAAAGACCAAAAATATGGGGGAAAGAAGCATCATACGAAACCCAACTTTGAAGCTCAATAGTCTCCCTAATAGAGTCACCAAAAAATATGTCAGTAAATGTTTTGTTACCTAAACTTGAAATATACACTTGACTCTATGAATCCAAAAGAGATGCAACATAACACTCACACCAGACAGATGGGGTAGAGTACATTGATCCATCACTAAATTCTATAGGTACAACTCCCTCATGTAAGATATGCAAGGAATGAAAACTCTACATGCTTTTAACTATAATGTGAAGGTATATGATAATGTGTGTAAGATGGACAAACCAACTCTTAGTGAAATGGAAAAACAATATAAATAAAACGCAGTTCACTTATAGACAATAAAATTATAGTATTGGAAAGGAAGAGTAAACTTGCAACATATATAATGATTATTCAAGATAACGCATTGCACAAAATTGAATAATCTGTGAAAGTAATCCATATAACACACACAAACAAGAGCCTTGAGAGTGGAATTTTTTGTTTGTTTGTTATATTCATGTGTAAAATGAAAATATCAGTCTTTTTCTTGAAAAATATTAAATCCAAGAGAGCACCTTCTTTACAACATTTTCTTCTTTCATCTTCCTCCCCTTTTACATTTACAAAACTTCCTTATATAGCACTAGGCGACAATTACAAAAAAGAAAAGAAATTAAAGGCATTTGTTGTCAAGTAAAGTAACAATTACATTCCATTTTGAGCGCTCTTCACATTTTCTTCATTTCTTGCCTCCCTACCTTCCCCTAGATTTACATGGAGCAAGTTGAGTAGGTCCATCATGAAGTCCAGGGCTTTGTATGAAACCGAATTCTGAATGATCTCTTTCTCTAGCTCATAAATGTCACTATGATAACGAGCAATGGTGATCCTTAGGTCCTAGGTAGCAGTGTATAAGCTAGAGAGGATGTCTTATTCCTCTTTTATCTATGTTTTGTAAAGCTATGGTTGAAGGACAAGTTGAGGGTCATTATGGTTGTATCCTTTTAGTAGTGGAATTCCCATCTTAGCAGGAGAGAAGTTTTGAATTGATGGAGCTTGTGAGATGATTGTTAAAGAATAAAGTGGCCAAAGATTACACTTATATCAATTAACTCATTAATGTAGTCATCGCATAGGAAATTAAGCTTTTGTACAATGCCACCTCATGAAAAGACTTAATTTCACTATTTTCAAAAGACACTTCTTTTGAAAGATTGCCTCTAGATCATCTTATTTAATGCAAAGTAATGCCATAATGTCCTTTCCTTGAAGAGCTCATTGAAGTTTCAAAGCATGGATAAGAAGTTAAACCAACTTAGGATAGTAGATGACTAGGTGATGTAGTCACCAAGTTGTGGGGACATAGAAGGTTCAAAGCAAGGTCACGACTTGTAAGCTTATCACAAGTGTCAATCGAGTGACTACAAGTTATAAAAAGGAGTGATTGGACAACTTTGATGGATGAGAAGGAAACTTTCAAAACCAAGGGGTGCAAAACATGACTAATAAATGGAGGAGGTAGTAATATTACCAAGGAGGGGCATATATAAATTCGAGGAATGGATCTTTGTTCCAAGAAAGGGTAGGGGCCAATGTTCTACAAGCCTTTGTGAAACACATTTGGACCTGTAAACTTCGAGGGAATTCATTACAAAGTGGGTATCTAGGCAACTTGGATAACATCCACCTTCCATCATTAAGTTAGAATAGTAATAAGATAAATAACTAATCCAATTATGGAATATTACAATCCAAAACCTACTCAAGAAATTTAAGATAAATTAAGAAAAGGTCCAACACGAGACATTGCATTATGTCAAAGAATTCAACTCTATGTAGGAACATGGTGATAACGGATACTTAGAATTTACAATTAAAGGAAAGACCAACTTCTAATTCCTCAACTAAGGACCAACTCTCATCATTTGAATTGCGAAACTAGAAGATGGAAAGTTCCCAAAGAAGTGCCAGAGGAAAAAAAAACCTATAATATTTGTAGCAAAGAGGTAGTGGAAACATGGTGACGTTTTATCAAAGAATGTACAATTTATGAAGATATTTACACTTACAGATGAACAATTTGAATATTTTTTTGCAGAAATAAAATTAAGCAAAACAACTTTCTTAATGTAGATCCACAACATAAAGATCAACCTAAAAAAAATCCAACAAATAGCCGCCACTTGTGACTTAGTTGGTTGGGACTTAAGATTTGCTCCCTCAAGGTCACAAGTTTGACTCAACATCATAGTAGAGAAAATTTGGGGGTCAGTTTCCTTTACGTGAATTATGTGCCAAGTGCTTGCTATGCTGGCCTAGGGTAGAGGACTAAACTCTGCCTTAGACATTTTAGCTGCCACTTGTAGCTCAATTGGTTGGGACTTAAGGTTTGCTCTCTTGAGGTCATAGGTTTGATTTAGCTTCATAGTGGAGAGAGGTTGTGAGTTAGTTTCCTTTGTAGGAATTATGTGCCAAGTGCCTGCTCCACAGGCCATGGGTATAGGAATGGACTTTGCGTCCAACATTTTAGCTGACACTTGTAACTCAATTGGTTGGGACTTAAGGTTTGCTCCCTCAAGATCACAAGTTTGACTCAGCTTCATAGTGGAGAAGGGTTGTGGGTTAGTTTCCCTTACGAGAATTATGTGCCAAGTGCCTGCTCCGCTAGTCCGTAGTATAGGATTGGACTTTGCTTCTAACATTAGCTCAGTTGGCTGGGACTTAAGGTTTTGCCCCCTGACATGAGCTTAGTTGGCTGGGACATAAGGTTTTCTCCCTTGTGGTTACAAGTTCGACTAAATTTCGTGGTGTAGAAGGGTTGTAGGTCAGTCTCCCTTACAATAATTATGTGCCAAGTGCTTGCTCCCCTAACATAGGACTAGACTTTGCCTCCAACATTTAAGGTGAATAGCCATATCCGTCTGGTGCAAAACTCAAGCTTGAAATAGTCTCAAATTTGAAACCACCCCATATTCGAATGGTATATGTGTGCTGCGAGTGTAGTGCATGCCCACACCCCGAAGATTAAAAAAAAAACAAATTTCAACAAATAGATAAATTCCTTTTGCCTTAATCTGTCATTAAAATTTGAATTCTGCTATTTCCTAATCCATTTTCACATGCCGCCAACACCTATTTTTTTCCTTTTCCTTTTTAATTTTAAAAAGAAGAGCCCTCTTGCTTTTTATTCATTTAACAGGGCCATCTGTCTGTCAAAATTCCTGAAAAGTGTACAAGGATTGAAAGAGCCATTATGAAAGGAAACCCATCTGCATCTCTGAACAATTCTTTGACTTTCAGCAGGAGAAAGAAGAAAAAGAAGAGCGAGGGTTTTTTAATATATCTCCTGTACGGACATGCGTTGAGGCTGAATATACGATACTCAGTTCGTACTCTTGTTGAGCTCTTTCGAAGTTCGTTGGAGTAAATTATAGAGCTCGTTCGAAGCATACTTTTATTTGAGGTATGAATTGCAGTTCATTTTCTATAATTCGTTTCATTAATTGAGCAACACTCAGCAAATGTTATTGCTTGCAGTGTCATGAAAGTTAGACGGTTTTAGGTAGAGTAGAGTATGCTTCACACCGCACATAATTTATTTTCCCGCAGTGGTTTCATTTTTCCATTTCTTTTTGTTTTCTATTTTCTCTGAATAAAATTTTCGTGTTCTATGTTTCTTAGTAAAGCTTGGATGATGTATGTTTTTCAGTAGATCTTGGATGCTGTGCATTTTAAGTAAATCTTGCTTTTATTTTTGCTTGGCAAATTTTGTATAGATTTTAGTAAATCTTGGATGAGGTTTTCATCTTCTTTAATAATGGGGTGTGGCCTAAGGAGCAAGAGTAAATAAAATGGTTGTACCTAAAGCATAGTCATAATCGGCTTACCTCGGGAGCTCTGATGCATTGCACTGGTTGATTACCCTTTGATGCACTTTTTTCCGTTAGCAAATCTTGGCTGGAGCTCTGTTTTCACACTCAATTTTCGAGTAGGCCGTAGGGGTTCTGAAAGGCAAATTTTTTATGTTGATTAACGGGCATTTAAACTTTCAGCGATTGCTGTTTGTTACCTTTACGCCACACCTGATTTTATAGTTCACCTTTCAACGGAGTCTTTTGTATGCTTGGAGAACGTTCTCAACTGTCGGTGACAGTATAATACGACCCTTTATTATCATTATACATCATGCACTATATACATTAGAGATATTGATTACCTTATTCGGCGTAAGGGTTCTGAATCTGGATCATACTCTAATACATACCACCCATTTCTTATACAACTTACAGCGCATGTGAAGTTATTGCCCGCCTTTAAATGAGGTGTGCTCACATTCCAAGACATTGGCCTAGGTGACACTGGAATATATACCATAATCGCTGCACTTTAACCTTCTTATGTCTCCATTACCATCGTGTGCCACCTTGTTGCTGGGAGAGATTTATACCTGGATCATGTTCCTATGAATGCTCCTATTCACACTTAGACCACAGCCCTCAAGACTTTTTTCAGTTGGTAGTGACTCTTTTATTAACAATGGTGATATCTGAACTTTCTTTTATTGGTAGCCCATAGGTAGGGCTCAGGCAAAAGCAATTTATTTATGAATTTTTACTGTTCTAGTTGTTGGACTAACTGCCAACGTTCCCCTTCGGGATTCGTGACATGGCTTAACCACCTCTTGTGTTCTATAAGTCTAGTGGTTGTATCGAGTATTGGCAAGTCGATCTATTGATGCACCGACAACCCTAACTTGTTACATGTGGTATCAGAGCTTGTCACAAGTTTGAATCTCCTCGGGTAACGCTGAGGGGGGAAATGTTGGACTAACCCCCAATGTTTCCCATTGAGACTCGTGACATGGCTTAACTGCCTCTTGTGTTCTATGAGTATAGTGGTTGTGTTGGGCATTGACAAGCTGATCTTTTGGTGCAACGGCAACCCTAACTTGTAACACTAGTGAAATAGTAGCCTTAAGTATGTTGAGGTTATCATAAGTACTTAAGCTTTTGTATGATAGTGTATTTGACCTTTTCTATAAACTGCATTCTTTGACCTGCTGAAGTGGAAGGCTTTTGAGTCACCGTGATATTATCTCTTAAGCTTGATATTTAGATTAGGATGAGCCAAATGTGGGATCCCTATAAAGTAACTTTGGGGAAACTAATTAGCTGAGGTGGGAAAGTTTATATTTTGCTTTGGATTGTATGAGCAGAACTTGCCGTCCTTACCTGTAATTTAATGATTTATTCATTCTTTTTTGAATGCCAAGGGATTGTAGTTACAGAGGGTAGTTGATCATCAGTACCGATAGTGATTTACAGGCACTTGTTTGTATTGGCTCTTCTTTGTACAAGTAGTGATATGCAAAGCATCACTTCCAGTGTGATGAAATTATGATCTCAAGTAAGCTGAGGTTTTTTTTTGTAATACCTTTTAAGTTTTAAATTTAACTATGCCAATGTTGTTGACCTCAGTTGTGTTTTTTTACAAACAGAGCACCGGATTCATAGACTAGGGATATGCCAAAAACAATAAATTTGTCAAACTGTGTCTATAATGGTACGATTTTCTTCTTTTTAGCTGTAATGGAAGAAGTAATACTGTAGAATATAATTTTTAGCATAGGGTATGACATCTCAAGTCGTCTTGGTGGGTAGACATGAGAGCCTATTTTGAAAATGTTGAGCATGTAGTACAATAAGATGATTTCTTCTTCAACTTTTCTTTCACAGTAACCAGCAGATGCCTTACTGACACGAGCCAACTGCTTTTAATGACATTTAGATTATGTTTGGAGTGTGCACTTTGTTTCAACCCTGCAACAGATTATGTGCTAATTTGAGGGGATTTACAGATAGATGAAGGAAACTAGAAAACCCTAGTGATGACGAGATCAATCACGATCATATTGACCTTATATCATTAGCAGTGAAGGCTCTCTTTCATGCATGTACTTTTCTTACATCATCTACTAGTGTATAATATGCTTCAATTCATTGTGTTGGACCTGCAGCAAAGATCTGTCAAATTTATGATGGGATTTTGATTGATCTTAGAGAGCAGTGATGTCAATTGTGTGGTGATGTGATCTCTGCAACCTTGAGGAGCACTCAGATGTTGTATTAAAATATCTTCAGTCAGCTCTAAAGCCTTTATATTGAGGGATCCTATCACCTTTTGTCAGCTGTAGAGTTATTTTCTATGTTAGGTGGTGACACCTATATTTGGCCATCTAGGAAACATCCTGGAATCTCGTCCAGTGCTATCCCCCCATCTGTAATAACCCTGTCAAAAAAAAAATGTATTTAATTAATCTGTGTAATGGGCCAATTGATTTAATTTATCTCGGACCCATTTTTATTTTTGTCTTCGTAGTTTGTGTTGCCGTCAGCCATCTTTGTACACCCTCGGGAAGTTTCTTGAC